>JAJKFL010000005.1:2748820-2951320 GCA_021186555.1 Reticulitermes speratus | reverse complement strand
GAGACCTAACGTAAATGAATTTGAAGGTAAGAGGACTGAAAATTGAAAACAAAATATAAAGAAGAAGTGAAAACAATGGGATAATACAAGAAAACTACTAACAAGAGTGTGCGTATACAAATAATTGTCCAACCCATATTCTGTGCTGTTTGGCAGAGGGGAACTCTGGCACCAGATGTGGTCAGTAAGCCCTTGTAGTGCAAAAAAATTGCAGGTTAGCTGTACAGTGTAGGATCATATTTTGTTGACTTATTACAGTGGTTATTTATCTTGCTTTCCATACTAGATGATACAGCTTCATATACAAAGCTGCACATCGTAGGCAGCGTGAGTTTGTTCAATGTCTGTCAGCAGTTTGTTCAGACAGCATTTGATTGTTCCTTTGGCATACTCAATCTCCAGATATTTCACCTCACCAGTAATTTTTAGGTAGTCTTTTGAAGGTAAAATTATTAGATCTGGCTCAGAATGCTTGAAGTTATGCTGCACTGTCATCAAGTATGCATAAAAGTGCCGATCATGATCATCTGGCACTGTCATTATGGCACCTGTGATGGTAAGACCTGTACCAACAGTTGGTGTAAGTACAGAGAAAATTAACGTAATTTTTAGATAATCCAAGTTAAATTTACTCTGTTGTCACATGTTTGTAAATACTTTGCAGAGAACAGTTTCAAGGACTCCGCAAGAACCAATAAGGGAACTCGATGCAAAGTGGAAGTTACTTATTGATGTTTGTAGAAATGTGTAAGTGTATCTAACTAGGATTTACGTGTTACGATAGATGGATGGCATCTCTGTGAACACATGCAGTGTATTGACAGTCTTGCATTCAGTTGCCTGTTAATGAACAACCAAAGCACTGTGCCTGTGTGTAATGAGTATTTAACATTAGCTATAGGCGACTGGCTCGGAGTTAGAATGTCCAAACGTGTTCAACAAATGATTTGTGCACCAAAATCCTACGACCAAGAGCGTAGTTTGAAAAAAGGAAACTTAGTCCTTGACTGAACTGTGCACACAACAAGCAGGATGCCTTATGTGGTAATGTCTGTAACTTGTATTTGGGAGACAGCGGGTTCGTATCTCAGCAGGGGGCATTGTATTGACTGAGGTTTTTGGTGGCTTTCTGTAGTCTTTTTTTGGGCTGGTGTTGTGCCTGATTTGGGCTGTTAATTTTGTTTGTTTGTCCTCATTCACCATATGACTCTATAGTGTGAGAAGCTGACAGTGTCACTTCCCCAAGAAGACTTCTTCAAACTGTGTTCGCCCTTGCCACATGAGAAGAAAGATTATCAGCCTCAAGCATCGTTCATGGATGCTGATCTCTTTCCACAAATCATTCAGAACAACTGCTGAATTACGAAAACTAAACTCTCGAACATACTGTTGTCATCATTATCATCATCATCATTTCATAAATATACCTGGTAAACAGGCGTATGCTTCTTGAACCGCATGTTGTGGCTCTTGGCCATAAATTTCCTCTTTGCGTTCAGGAGCGGTGGAACAGTTGCTTCTCTTTGATGTCTGTAAACCTTATGTTACGCACACTGCGTGGTTGGTATTCTCTGCATTGTATTTACGAACAGTATTACACTTAATTGCCGATCCAAGTGGCCGCGCGGTCTAAGGCGTGGGTCTGCGGCCGCTCGCTTATTAGGATCGTGGGTTCGAATCCCACCGGGGGCATGGATGTCTGTCTCTTGTGAGTGTTGTGTTTTGTCAAGTAGAGGTCTCTGCGTCGGGCTGATCACTCGTCTAGAGGAGTTCTACCGAGTGTGGTGTGTCTGAGTGTGATCGTGAAGCCTCGAAAATTGAGGCGGCCTAGGCCCCCAAGGGGCTGTCGAGGCATAGAAAAAAAAATTACACTTAATTACGAGATTTTCTGTAGCCGTCCAGATCGTCCCTGGGGCCCACCCGGCCTCCTATACGATGGGTACCGGGTCTCTTTTCCCGGGGGTAAAGCGGCCGGGGCTTGGAGTTAACCACCCGCCCTCATCTAGTGCCGGGGTTAAAGAAAGAGTAGAGCTATATCTCTACTCCCCCTCTGGGCCTTCATGGCCTGTTCTAGGGAGAACTTTACCTTATTTAGTACACTTAATTACGTCCGATTTATCGAAATATAAATTACGAATGCTAAGAATGCATCCTTTTAGTGTTGTCAGGGTTATTCAGTATTTGAAAGAAACTCCTGTGTTTCGTTTGTCGACATGTTGCTGTAGTTTTGTCCACTTACTCAGTTCATCTTCCTCAGATGTCTTCTTATCTCAACATGGCTCAGGAATCTATATGCATTCTCTTTTGGTCGCTGACATTTCACATCCACACAGACGTGCTGAAACTAACACTGTTTTGTTGCTTTATAACAGAGATGCACATCCCGGGCGCCGTATCACGTGGCGCCAAAGTTTTTTACGATGGCGCCTAATATTTGTGGGTCCTCAGTGTGGAACTTGCTTCGTGTCAGCCTTCTGGTGCCTAGAATTTTGAGGTGGCTTTTAGAGTTTTGGAAAATTTCTGCACCTCTGTTTTATAAGTATATCGGCGCTTTCTTGTTTGAAGTTGTTCTTATGTTACCACGCATGGAGCTGAACCTAGACATTTTATTACCGATATAAGTAAGTATTTGGCGTTGAAAATTAAGAGTTTTATGTAGCAGTGTTTAGTGTGATGAGGTACTTCACATTTAAAGCCATCGGTTTTAGGCGCGTTCGCAAAATTGCGAAAAGCCACTACTGACTTCGTCGTGCGTTGTCTGTCCGTTTGTCGGCATGGAAGAACTCGGCTCCCACTGGACGGATTTTCGCGAAATTTGATATTTGATTATTTTTCGAAAATCTGTCGAGAAGATTCTAGTTTGATTAAAATCTGACAAGAATATCGTGTGCTTTACTTGAAGAAATGTGTGCATTTATGATAATATCTCGCTTAATTATCCTTAGATTGAGAAATGTTTCAGACAAAAGCTGTACAGAAAATCAAAACACACATTTTATGTTCAATAACTCACTTCCGAAAATCGTGCCGTTTATGAGATAATGTGGAAAAATATGGTAGAGCCAGACAGGCCACAGATGACAATATAATACGGCGCATGCGCTTTGCATGCTGGATAACTGAGGCTACAGACACACACTCAGAACATGTAATACTTATTGCTTTTCCACGGCAATAGTGGTTACGCGAACGCGCCTCAGTGTTACGTTATAAGTACATTGCTGTGTTGTCGATTGCTTGACTGTCTTACAGTACAACGCTATATTTTTGTTTAAATGTTCATAAGTTCATTTTGAAGATACTGTAATTTCGTTATCTGCATAAAATCGTATACAATAATAATCATTGCAATTTCTGTCTCCCGTTCTGTTAAAGAGTTCAGGAGACATAGTAGTTCACCCATGTTGAGGTCCGAAATAAATTGCGTTCTGTTTGTGTTCCCGTTTGAATACACATTAATGGGTTGTTTGAACTGTGACTTCCACATGCAAATGAGTTCGAACGTACTTTATGAAGTATGGACACCGCATGCCGTGCGGTTGGGGTGTACAATAAACGAGGCGAAAGGAAGTGATAGTCGATAGTTGTCGGGTAATGCAATTGCTGCACAAATCACCTACTTCATACCAGATTGGCAAAGAAATCTGCAAGTGCCTGATTTCTGCAGTATGAGACTGAATGTTACGGTCCAGTGGTAGTACAACGGGGAAACATGGGTCAGACTCAGGCCCAGGCACCTCCCATCCTGAAATGTCTTCTCCAGGTTTTCCTCAGCCCTTAAGGCAGGTGTCGGGATAGACCCTCATGTGGGCATCGCCGCTTCCATGCTGATTCCAGTTCAGTATTCAATAATGAATCCATCACTCGGGCGCCGTATAATCTGAGCAGTTGAAAGCGTCACTAAATAATCGGCACAGTGACTGAGTTATGTCGTTAAATAGTCGGCACGGAGGCTGAGTTATGTCGTTAAATATTCGGCACGGAGGCTGAGTTATGTCGTTAAATATTCGGCACGGAGGCTAAGTTATGTTGTCAAATATTCGGCACAGCGGCTGAGTTATGTCGTTAAGTAGTCGGCACGGAGGCTGCGTTATGTCGTTAAATATTCGGCACGGAGGCTGAGTTATGTTGTCAAATATTCGGCACAGCGGCTGAGTTATGTCGTTAAGTAGTCGGCACGGAGGCTGCGTTATGTCGTTAAATATTCGGCACGGAGGCTGAGTTATGTTGTCAAATATTCGGCACAGCGGCTGAGTTATGTCGTTAAGTAGTCGGCACAGTGTCTGAGTTATCTCGTTAAGTAGTCGGCAAAGTGGCTGCGTTATGTCGTTAAATAGTCGGCACAGCGGCTGAGTTATGTCTTTAAATAGTCGGCACAGTGGCCGAGTTATGTCGTTAAATAGTCGGCACAGTGGCTGGGTTATGTCGTTAAATAGTCGACACGGTGGCCGAGTTATGTCGTTAAATAGTCGGCACAGTGACCGAGTTATGTCGTTAAATAGTCGACACAGTGGCCGAGTTATGTCGTTAAATAGTCGGCACAGTGTCTGAGTTATGTCTTTAAATAGTCGGCACAGTGGCCGAGTTATGTCGTTAAACGGCCGAGTTGTCGTTAAGTAATCGGCACAGTGGCAGAACTATGTCGTTAAATTGTCGGCACAGTGTCTGAGTTATGTCGCTAAATAGTCGGCACAGTGACAGAACTATGTCGTTACATAGTCGGCACAGTCGCAGAGCTATGTCGTTAAATTGTCGGCACAGTGGCTTAGTTACGTGTTGGGAATCCGAGGAATCATGGTTCGATTCCCAGTGAGGCAAGAAATCTTTCTCTCCACGAATAACATACAGACCGGCTCTGCGACCCACCCATCCTCCTATTCAGTGGGTACTGGCGATTCTTCTCTTAGGGGTAAAGCAGCCGGGGCGCGAAGCTGACCATTTTCGTCTAGTGCCGAGGTCAAAAATGAGTAGAGGTGCTGGCCTATTGTACTCTCCCATGTACCTTCATCGGATGCACACGGGCAAATTGTCTATTTATGAAGAAGAATGCACAATATGACAGTGGCACATTCTTATATAATTTCGTCTTTTATTTGTGTGAAATGTAATTTAATGTACGTAGCTGGATTGTGTAACCCTTTCATGAAAGACGTGCCGTTCTGAACATCTTTCAAGCAAGACCGGCAGTGTACGTATAACGTAACATCTGGCGCGTTCGCGTAATTATTGTTGCAGTGGAAACGTAGCGATGCGTTCTCCGTGTATTGTTGAGCTACATGTGACTGCCAACAGTAGAAAAATATTGAGTGTTGCCCCAGCGGTGCTTTTGTGGTGAATGTATGTCGCCGGCTACAATAAAACTTACCTAGGTCTTCATGTAAAGTGCCCGATTGTAACCAATTTTAGATTTTGGCGACACATTTTCATAAAAGTCCCCTGTATAAAATTTGACGGAAATCCGTCCAGTGGGATCCGCGATGATACAGACGGACGGACATGACGAAGATAATAAATTGCTTTACGCGACTATGCGAACGCGCCTGAAAACGGCCTTGTATAAGACAGAAACTGTAAGAGCAGTGAAGTGTCATCTGTTGCAAACAGGAATGTATAACCAATGGTTCTTGTAATTAATTCATTCTGCAGTCTGTCTTACGACAGGTCCGTAGCCTCTTCCAAAGCGAGTTCTCCACAGAGTGCGAGCTAGTGCTTCCTCTTTCAATTTCCAGTATCTTCTGTTTTCCTTAAGGTCATTGTTGTCTCCACAGGACGCATCTCGCGTTTGTCTCTGTTTCTGGAAGAGACTATCCAGGAAAAGTAATAATGTGGTAATTTTTTTTTGTAAAGCTAGACCCGATGATGGCTTGATGGTTTTCGGCCAAGATGTGTCCCTGGCAAAGAATAGTTGTGTAAACGAAAATAGTAGTTTTTATATGCGTGATCTTGTATGGAAATTAGGAGGTAATTATTGTGACATCCTCTGCTGAAATTTATTGCATATTAATTATTTATCATGTTCATTAAAATCGACGTTGGGTTGTGTGTGGATTAAACAGAAGAAACTCTCAGGGAAACGGCAGTGAATGCTGGGAAGTGTCCGTGTTGTAAGGGTTGCACTGTGATGGAGGTGAAATGATAGCGACTGGAGCGGATGGGGTGGATGTAGTTAACCATAGAGGGCGGGATTACTCGCGGGTTCTGGGTGCTATGGGGGTGAGGATGGGCGGCTAGCAAGGGACGTAGAGCTTTGTACTGGAAAACCATGGGATCGGCGGATACAACAGCAGCAGCATTGGACTCTTGTGGGGTTGGATCGATTATCATGCAGCTTCGGCGACTTTCCTTTTAGAGTTTTAGTTACATTTGAATTGAAACTGTAGTGGGAGGGGTAGCTTGCAGCTCGCATTACGCGTGTGCGTGCTTGTAGTGTGACTGCTGTAGTTCACACCCCATTATGAATTTTGGAAATAAATGTTATGAACCATATCGCCGTTCGTGTTACTTTAAATATGAATGATTATGCAGGACGGGGTACAAAATGTTTTTTTTATTCATACATCGGCTTCTAAGAATGAACCTCGTCCTACGGCGTGTCCCTTTTATCATGTCACCGAGCACGGCAGCTGTAGTTATAGAAAGTCTGCATCCGTCGGGACATCCCGTGACAGCTGCCAGTCTCAGGGTACACACGATTCTTCCAGGGAACTTACAGAAATGTATGGACCTACATGGCGTTTGTTTAACGTAGATTTGTGTTCAGAAACCTGAGAGAGAGAGAGAGAGAGAGAGGGGGTAGTGGGGGGGGGGAAGCCGGCTCCCGTCCGAAGTTGTTTTATCCATATTCGTAGCAACGAGTCACGAAAGGTCGGAACGATTGTATTAAAACGAGTGATCATGGAAAGCTGAAACCCCGAAGATCGAGATTCACGAAGTTCTGAGACTGGTCGTTATTTGATAGTCACCGTCGTAATTGGAGGCTGCGAAGCTGCATATTTTCTGGTGACAGTCGAAATGCGTGAAGTTTCTGTAGAACGTAATTTTCTTGCTAATTACAGAGTGTTTGGAAGATGTGCTCAAGGGCAACTACGGGCAAGAACACCTTGTAGGTCGCAGGTCTGCATGTGTGCTATGATGCAGGATCGGTACGGTGTTTGTGCCCAGCTTAAAGCGGAGTTCGCTCACAGAATCTACATACTCGCTTATAGAATGTATGTTAGCAATCTACATTATGATGGAGAGCGATTTTTTGTAAATCGCCGGACTGCTCGCCGTAGAGCGGACGACCGTTGCTGCATAACGCCCGATGACGCCACCCGTTCTGCGGTGCTCAGTCCCGCGTTAAAAAAAACCTGTTTATTACTGTGCATAACTGCACGTTTGACAATGTTCAGATGTGTAACCTCTGATATTAATTCATGTATATTACATGCAAAATAAATTGCAGCTCTTTATTACTCTAGGAGTCTGTGTTTTCTTAATTGCTGCTGTTCGTACATCGTAATATTTAGACCTTGGATTAATACTACGCATATATTGACTTTACATTTAAGTACATTTCATTAAACGTTCATCAAGGTCGGGATACTATATAGGTATAGTTACCTGGCTGCGGGCTGGATGGCTGAGGAATCGTTCGATTCCTGGGAGGAGTAGGAGATCTCTGTAGTGTCCATACGATCTCAGGGTCCCACCCCCTTATCCTGTTCGATGACTAACGGGGGCTCTCTCTTTTCCGACGATAAAGACGCAGGATTTGAAGCTGGCCGCTTATTCCATCTAGTGCAGAGGTTAAAAGTGAGTGGATATATGCCTACACTCCCTATATACGCCATCCTTTTGTGTGCTGAAACAGTGCATATTTATCTTCTGGATTATAACCAGGGCTCCAGACAGACGCTCTCCACCGGCTGTGGGCGAGTACAGGTATAAAATACAGAGCGTCCCTTATATCGTTGCTCCGAGCACGGGTGCCTGCATCTACCGGCACATACCGTAGCAGCTGCCGTACTCAGGGAAACGGTAAAAGAAACATCCTGTAGTTGCATGCGTACTGTTTGACAGTGAGCGTGTGGATTTGTTGATGTGACTTGCAGTTTGTACCTCACTTTTTTGAGTTCCAATTAAAAATTGTTGTTGTGCCGAGCAATTTTTAAGGGCTTTATCGGGCGCGTTAGCAAAATTGCGAAAAGCGACTATTAATTTCGTCGTGTCTGTCCGTCCGTCTGTATGGAACAACGTGGCGTCCATTGGACGGATTTTCATGAAATTTGGTATTTGAGTACTTCTGAACATCTGTCGAGATAATTCGAGTTTTATTAAAATCTGACAAGAACAACGGGTACTTGACATGAAGACCTATGTACATTTATGATAATATCTCACTGAATTATTCTTAGAATGAGAAATGTTTTAGACAAAAGTTATAGAGAAAATCAGAACACACATTTCATGTTCAATAACTCTTTTCTCTCTCTCTCTCTCTCTCTCTCTCTCTCTCGAAAATCGTCATTTATGAGATAATGTGAAAAAATATAGTACAACCAGACAGGCCACAGATGACAATATACGGCGCATGCGCTTTGCATGCTGGATAACTAAGGCTACAGACACACACTAACAATACTTATTGTTCTTCCACAGCAACAATGGTTACGCGAACGCGCTTCAGTGTTACGTTATACGTACATTGCCTGTCTTGTATACACACACTGGACGACAATGACGACTGTTGGCAAACTAAAGGCAATATTTTGTATTGCAGTGTCGAGAGTAGGCCTAGCATGCATTGCCGGCGTGTAGTGCTGACTGGCTATGCGTGTTGTCCAATATTGCACTGTTTCATTAGCACCTTCAGCTGCGCACACTTTTGTACTTTCAACATTCCGGAATCTTGAGGTCGATATTACTTACACACGTTTGAATTGCTTGGTGCAAGAATGGCCGTCTTACAAAGCCAGTTGTGGTCCACGAAATGATTACGTATGTTGGGTGAAAACGCGGGCTTTCATTTCGTCTGTTGTTGCAGTACGATAAAGTGTGTTTTTGAAGTTCGATAAGGCCATTTGTTGTGTCAAATAGTTAGTTCCAGTTTCCTCCACCAGTCGGAGTTAACGTCGCACAGATTGTCCTGCTGACAACGCGTTACAGTGCACCCGCATGTTGGTCGTGAGTTTTTCTACAGATTTTTAACAAATTTAGTGCCGACAGAGCTCTTGACGCTGTTCAGTAGGGAGCTCTACTGTCTCCCGCTCTCTTGCGGGAAATACGTGAACAGCCAAGTAACCTTCAACAGTGGAACATATCTGAAAGAGCGTTACATAAGGAAAAACTTAACATTTGTGAATATGGTGAACGAACTGTTGAGTGGGTGTATTAAATGACATTTTAAAACGATACACTTATGTACTTCATATTTGAAGTATTATTTATTATTATCATTATGGCGTAGTCGATATTGCGACTGGCTACGGGCTGCGGTCCGGAGTTTCGAATCCCGGCAGGGGCAAAAGATTTTTCCCAAAGTCGTCCAGACCGACTCTGGGGTCCACTCCGCCGCCGATTGGGACCATGGTTCTTTCCCGGGGGGTAAAGCGGCCGGGGCGTGAAATTGACCAATTACCTCCATCTAGTGACGAGGTTGAGAATGAGTGGACTGTACCTCGACTTCCGCCATACGCCTTAATGGCGTGTACATGGACAACTTTACTTTTACATTTGTTATAAACCCATCTTATAATGGAATTATGTGGACCATGAACGTGTCTGGACAACAGTGATGACGTGATGATAATCCTGCGTGCATTGCTATATGGTATACTACAGTTCTACATTTTTATGTGGGTGTGGATTGGTAACATATTTCATTGAAACTGCGTTCTAAAACACGTGATTGAAGGAAAGTTAGAGGGGAGGATAAAATGACGGGAAGACGAGGAAGAAGACGTAAGCAGCTACTGGATGACCTTAAGGAAAAGAGAAGATACTGGAAATTTAAAGAGGAATCACTAGATCTTACTCTGTGGAGAACTTGCTTTGGAAGAGGCTACGGACCTGTCGTAAGACAGACTACAGAATGAGTGAATGTGGATGTTGTCTTACAGTAATGGATGACCACTGGTTGAGGGCGTTTTGGGCACAAGGCTCTGGGATAATATTGTACCTGAGAGGGGGGATATAACAGGTATGAAATTGCATAAGGTCATTTAGGGAGATCTCGACACTTTTAAGAAATTAGCGCTCTAGAGACAGCTGCACTCTCGTGACAGAAGACCAAAACTATTCATAAAGTAGCCCAGTATTTGGTGAGCAGTGTGAAAGTTAGAAGAGGTCTGTTGTTGCAGTTCTGAGCATCGAACGGAAACGTTTAAAACAACCAAGTGTCTGTTTCCTACTCCAAAAAGCTTGCGCTATAACAACTACACTGTACGTAACAGTAATTCCACACCATGCGCGAAATTTCGTATAGATTTAGAGTTCTTGTGGCGACAGCCCACGCCTTTCGGTGAACAGCCACGCGATTTAAGCTAGCAAGAAGCTTCAGATGTGACAAAGGCAGACGTCTGTCTGTAATCGTGCAAGTATGGGAGAACCTGACACTGAGCTCTGGGGTGATCTCGACATGTCGATTTTTCCTTTATGTTACTTAATTTCGTTTTGATTTATAATTAATAATTAAATGTGTGATCTATCCGTATAACCCTGACATACTGGCAGAGGTGGTCTTCGAATGTCAACGTGTTCCAGCAGTGAATGGTGGTGATTGTGCTCGCCGTGCAGAAGACACTGCTGACTGTCGTGCATCCACATCCACTGCCACGTCCTGTCTCAATGATTACATTCCCGAGCGACTCCTCTCTTCGAAAAGGGATAAAGGAACAGGAGTCGGCAGTTGTAACGTCTGCAGATTTCCAGGAGAGACTCAGGGAGCGTAGACAGAAATATGGAAGACAGAACAGGCCTGTGCTAAAGAGCAGAACATATGGCCGTCATTCAGAACGACGAATAGGGATGGACGGACCCATCTGCTCAACCAGTGTCAACAGTGACGAAAATTACTGCGGTGTGTGCAATGTTGTTATTACGACGAGAAAGCTGGTGAACAGTGGGCTCAGTGTGTTGGAAACTGTGGAAGATGTTTCCACGAAATTTGCATGGAAAATGGGGCAGATATGAGTTTCATCTGTGATCTTTTGCTTGTAATTATAGCGTGCCCCTTAGGTAAAATGGCTGAAGTGTTTCATAAAATAAGGCTTTGTTTGTAAAGAACTTCCGGCCTGTTTACATCTCGCGCGCACCTGTCTAAGTCGCCCCAAGCGCAGGGAGATGTCGACGTTTTGACTCCGTGTTGTTTTTGGTGAATAATTCTGTTTCCCTGAAGTTACATGTTTTATTATTTCAGTACAAATAAAATGTGTTTCTACGAAAATTATTTGACAGTTTATGCTTGGAAACGTGGGAAATGTGTGCCGAAATAACACCTTATTTCTTAAGGGTGTCGAGGTGTCCCAAAATGAGCTTCATGTGGGCCCGACATAATTTGTACCCGTCACCAGATATTTTGTCATTAAGGTGAACAAGTTAAGGAAAGCGAGATGCGCGAGACATGTAGCATGTATAGGGATGAGAAATCCAAACAGGATTGCAATACTAAGGTTTGAAGATGGAAGAGCGCTTCGTGATAGCGCCATCGGCCTTAATCGGAGGATTACATTACTGAGGCTGACAAAGAACTGATGGTGCACGATTTGAACTGGATTCATCCTGCCGAGATTAGGGTCCAGTGGCAGGCTTTTGTGGGTGCGGTAACGAATCTTTATGTTCCATAAAAGGCTGGGAATTTCTTGACCCCTTGGACCACAGTCGGCTATAAAGGGCCCTGCTGCATGGAGCTACTCAGTTGTATTTGAGCCCCGCTGCTGTAATTAATTTTGGGGTCGCGTCACCTAGTTATTAAAACTAAATTTCTGTTTAGTATTCAAGTCTTCAGGGATGTTACGCCTTGTCGACTGGTAATTATTTACGGAAGTTCCGGGGGAACGCGCTGCCTCCGTTTTTCGGCGTCTAGCAGTCCAAGAAGAGTGCTGCTCCCTAAAGATGGAAGTATCACGCTTTTCCGAAACGTCGGTAGTTACTAGTTTACACGGCGTAACATCGCTGAGAACTTGGATCTTCATCAGAACCGCTGTGAGAACCTTAGATTGCGATTGTGTTCCTCCTGCTGTTCTGTTTTCTACACTTCTTAAATGTCACGTTTTTCTCCTGTATATCGCCATAGTCTACTGCGAGACATGCACGCCCCCCTCCCCCCCATTCAAATTCTTTTAAGTCTCACAAATGCGTGTAACATTACGAGAGTAAAGACTTGTCTCTGATGCGGAAGAATTAGTTGCGATAACCCCGCAGTGAAGAATGACACGCACAAGATACAAAAATTCTACTGCGACGTCTGTTTGTAACAATACGCACTTGTAACGCATAGTCTGCGAAAGATATGTCTATCTTACAATTGCTGCCGCACTTTCGGGAACGTTTTCTTCTTTCACTTCCGAAGGAACTGTATTACACAGGGTGTTCTTTCACCGTTACTGCTTAATGAATGCTGACAGTGCGTGTAAAGCCGGGATTAGACGGCGCGTGGCTCGGCTCGTTTTACGTCATAACTGACGTCACTGACAAAGAATCGTATTCAAACGCGCCGTGTAACCGGCCTGGCGCGGCGCGGAGTGTGATTGGTGGAGCGAGGCTCGTTGGATCGCCTCAGAAGCGGGTTTTTCACGATCCTCAAAGGGACTCGGCGCGGGCAGCTTTTGCGGCTACACGGCGCTTGCAGTGTACGCGCCAAGCCAGTCTCGTCCAAGTCTCTATACACTTAGGTCTGGTCTTTGTTTTCTGCTGTCGGGGTGCGCGAAGAGTGAAACTTTCTGTCCCACAATTGGTATTGGCTAGAATGGAGTGGTCAAACGAGGACATTTTTAAGTTCATAGAACAACACGACTTATTCCACAAGCCGAGCCGAACCTACCCGAGCAAGGCCGCTGGTCGGCCATTTGCCGAGCTGCGCCGCGTCGTGTAGCCAGATTGTCTTTTCTGTTCCGATCTGTTGGCCGAGCAAGTGACGTCACGTCACTGGACGAGCCACGCGCCGTCTAATCCTGGCTTAACAGATAACGGGCTCGTGCCGACTGAAGTCTGGTATACATTCCATACTATGGGAAAGTAGTTAATATATTTTGTACTATGGAACGAACTGACTGCAGTAGTTCAGAAGCTGATAGTTCGTCAGCTAGTCGAGAAGTGTTCCGCGTATTGTGGAAGCAAACAGGTTCATCTATACACAATATTAATGCAAGGAATAAACACCATATTCATGGAACAAATGCCAACCCATTGTGTTTTCATAAAAGCACATTCTCTGCTGGCATCAAAATTTTCAGCAACTTACTGCTAAGGCTGATAAATCCTTAAAGAATAAAAAGTTTAAATTAGCCTTAAGAAAATACTCCTTTTACTCTGTAGATGAATTTTTTATGTGTAGAAATGAGCTATGATACTATTTTATAAAATGTTTAATAGTATTGTACACTAAAAATTGTGTATATTTGTGTATGTATGACTTGTTGCACGTCCTATTGTCTTTCTGACACGTTTGTGGATCCATGTATATAGATTTTTTTAAATTTTACGTACCCCCTAAGATGTCTTCGCGTACCTCCGGGGGTACGCGTACCCCAGGTGGAATACCAATGGTCTAGTATATAATACGCCTTCGTATTCAGAAGGCACCGGTTTCATATTTCGGCCGGGCTACCGGCTATACTCTAAGGTTTTTAGTGGCTTTATTCAGTCCGTCCAGGCAGATGTAAAAGGTACAGCAATCCCATTACAGGCCTGGACAGGCCCTGAGGGTTCCATGAGGTTGAGGCTCCCAGATTTCTAGACAATCGGCACATGAAGTTAATAAGGTTGTCAGCCCTACGCACCGGCCGCCTTTACCCCCCAGGAAATATTCCTGGTAGTCATTTCTGCTAGAGGCTGAGTCGACCCCAGGGCCATAGTGCGGCCGAAACGATTATGTCAAGGGAAAATTCCAATGACATCATCGGGAATCGAACCCGCGACGTTCCGGTTTGTAGCGTAGTGCCTCAACCAACTGCGCCACCGCGCGGCCCCCAGGCAGATGTCACTACCGTTTTTCAACATTCCATTTTATTATTCTCTATATGACATGAGGTACTGACAGCGTCGTTAAAGAAGTCTAAAGTTCGCCATGTAACGTGCCATGAAGGCACAGAAGGGGAGTAGAGGTATAGCTCTACTGTAACCACGGCGCTCGATGGGGGTGGGTGGTTAACGCCACGCCCCGACCGCTTTACCCCCGGAAATGACCCCGAACCCATTGTATAGGAGGCATTGTGGGTCCTGGGGCCGGTCTGGACGGGTACGGAAAATCTCGCCCTTACCGGGATTTGAACCCCGGACGGTCCATCCCGTAGCGAGTCGCTAAACCGACTGAGCCATGCCGGCCCACGACAGCGTCTGTGCACATTAGTTCTGTTGTTTCTATATACATTAACGTACCAAAACACTTGAGGTTTTGCTGCAGCCGATGAATGGCACGTTGGTTGCATCGGGTGGCCAGAGTTAGCAGATCTGTCCGGTTGCAATTGGCTGTCGCCAGTACACAGCGAGCAGCCGCGAGGGTTTACCACAGAGAACACCACCATGTCACAGTCTGCGTTGCATCGGACAGCCGCGGCGTACAGATTATATTGATTGTACCCAATTTTCACATTGGGAACGATGGTCATTGATACAGTATAGCTGTGAAACAGGTGGTTTCAGTTGTCCTTGAAATGTACGCCAGTGATTAATAGACGTAAATCGGCCAGCTGCTGTTGCTCTAGGACTTGCAGGCTCCGGAATGGCACTAATACTGGTTCGAGGGTTCGAATGCCGGTCACGCCATAAATGCACGCGATTTTTAGACGCGTTCGTGAAGTTGCGAAAAGCGACTGCTTAGATTCGTCATGGCGTACGTCCGCATGGGAAAACTCGGCTCCCATTTGACGGTTTTTTTTTTGTTAAATTTCGTATTGAGGGATTTTACTAAAATCTGTCAAGAAAATTCAGGTTTCGTTAAAATCGTACAAACATATCAGGAACTTAACATGGAGTCGTGACCCCATTTATGATAATATCTCGCTGAATTTTTCATAAAATGAGGAAAGTTTCAGTTAAAATTATGGAGGAAATCAAAATTCACATTTTATTTCAAATACGTAGTTTCCGAAAATCGTTCCGTTTACGAGATAATTGCGAAAAATACGGCAGAACCAAACAGGCCATAAGTGGTGTAACAGTATAGTGCAAAAGAGATGTGATTTGCATGCCTGGTATTTAAGGCAAAAATACAGACATTGAATGATCTATTTAAGACATTTCTTTTGACAGGGTGGCATTTTGAGGTTAAGATGCATTTTGCGTGACATATTTAAGGTAAAAATGCGTGCAGTCATATTTAACACTTACTGCACTTACTGCTTACTACTTGATTGTAATTTTTTTTTCTGTGGCTCGACAGCCCCCTAGGGGGCCTAGGCCTCGTCATTTTACGACGCTTCACGATCACACTCAGACACACCACACTCGGTAGGACTCCTCTGGACGAGGGATCAGCCCGTCGCAGAGACCTCTACCTGACAACACACAACACTCACAACAGACAGACATCCATGCCCTAGGTGGGATTCGAACCCACAATCCCAGTAAGCGAGCGGCCGCAGACCCACGCCTTAGACCGCGCAGCCACTGGGATCGGCACTTGATTGTAATTACATAATAATATGGTGCCACATACGGTAGATTGTAATTTCTGGTGGTGACGTAACAATCGATGGCCTGAACTTCGTGTTCTGACGTCACATTCGTATGAAATCAAAGTATATAAACATTTATTGCTTGTAAGCAAGGGTGTGAAATTTGGTATGTACATAGCTTATGAATATACCCACAAATTGTGTACTAAATACTGTTCGTGTGTTAGAAATTACAAAACATTTCGACGGGCTGAAACTTTGAGGTTACATGTGGTCTAGATTATCTAACAGTAGCGAAATCAGCGTAGGCATAGTATGTTTTCCAAATGTAACTGACCGTAATAATACTAATCACATTCTTAGTCCGTCAAAATACTACTACTACTACTACTACTACTACTACTACTGCTGCTAACTAACTCCATGGAGCAGAGTCCTTTTTGAGAGGCTAACAGGTCGTCAGCTAGTCAAGAAATTCCCCGCGTTTTATGGAAGCCGAAGGTTCATTACCGCACTCACAAGAGCCCGCCACCTGTCCCTATCCTGAGCAAAAAACTTAAGTCGTACCAAAGAATCAGTGCAGGTCCGAGGCTCTGTATAGTGTTTCGTAACATGGTAATTTTTTACGGTGAGGAGTTGTTAGCACCTCGCCCAACCCCCAAGCTGGAGGACCACCCCTTGTCGGCTGTCCTCGACTGCATATTCGCAGCTACCCTCCAAATTCGGAGGCCGTTCCTCCATCCGCAAGCCTAGGACGCGCCATGCCATGGTGACAGGGACCGACTAATCATGGCTACTACTACTACTACTACTAATAATAATTTGGTGCTGCAGGGCGACTTTTCCCATGGCCTTTTTTCGATGTATGAAATTTGTTTGTGGGCATTGGTGTCTGTGGACGGTTGGTCTGCCCATCGCAAGACCTCTGCCTGCACATGATAACACGAAACACGCACATATACCTGTGCCCCAAATGGGGTACCAAATATTAAGCTGATCAGATCAGAGAGGTTGAAATTAGAATTGCATTAAAACGTGCAATTGGAAAACGTGAAGTGAGGAGACCTAATAGAAGACGCGAGGATGGTGTTAATAAAGTGGACCTTGAAGAAGCCTGCGGATTGGAGTTGTATGGCTCAGGATCGATATCGTTGGCTGGCTGTTGTGCTCAATTGCTGGACCTTTGGGCGTCGTGAAAGGCGGGGTATATTGTGACCATCTGAGCGAAGAGCAGCGTCTAGAGTCACAGTGGGATGTTATGGCCATCGTTATACAGGCTGGGTCACGACTTCACGTCTGATTTCAGGATGTTATTCCTGAGGTCACTCATTCAGATGTGTGACAAACATGACCCCGCTTCTCGCGGTATATGGAGCCATGAATGTCGCATCGGTGCATTTTTGTCGCATATGCATGGCTGTGAACCGATCTAGAGGTTGTTACTATTGGAAGGTTGCAACACGGCATTTCGCTACCCTCTTCTAGCTGTACGATGAAAACATCTTTCGCCTGGCCAATTGATCGGTCGTGGTGGTCCACATTATTATTATTATTATTATTATTTACTGCAATTGGGTTTTCACACGGTGGCAGTAGTCCTTACACTAGTACACACAATACAAATGTTTTCACCCGGTGGCAGTAGTCCTTACACTAGTACACACAATACAAATGTTTTCACCCGGTGGCAGTAGTCCTTACACTAGTACACACAATACAAATGTTTTCACCCGGTGGCAGTAGTCCTTACACTAGTACACACAATACAAATGTTTTCTCCCGGTGGCAGTAGTCCTTACACTAGTACACACAATACAAATGTTTTCACCCGGTGGCAGTAGTCCTTACACTAGTACACACAATACAAATGTTTTCACCCATGGCAGTAGTCCTTACACTAGTACACACAATACAAATGTTTTCACCCGGTGGCAGTAGTCCTTACACTAGTACACACAATACAAATGTTTTCACCCGGTGGCAGTAGTCCTTACACTAGTACACACAATACAAATGTTTTCACCCGGTGGCAGTAGTCCTTACACTAGTACACACAATACAAATGTTTTCACCCGGTGGCAGTAGTCCTTACACTAGTACACACAATACAAATGTTTTCACCCGGTGGCAGTAGTCCTTACACTAGTACACACAATACAAATGTTTTCACCCGGTGGCAGTAGTCCTTACACTAGTACACACAATACAAATGTTTTCACCCGGTGGCAGTAGTCCTTACACTAGTACACACAATACAAATGTTTTCACCCGGTGGCAGTAGTCCTTACACTAGTACACACAATACAAATGTTTTCACCCGGTGGCAGTAGTCCTTACACTAGTACACACAATACAAATGTTTTCACCCGGTGGCAGTAGTCCTTACACTAGTACACACAATACAAATGTTTTCACCAGGTGGCAGTAGTCCTTACACTAGTACACACAATACAAATGTTTTCACCGGTGGCAGTAGTCCTTACACTAGTACACACAATACAAATGTTTTCACCCGGTGGCAGTAGTCCTTACACTAGTACACACAATACAAATGTTTTCACCCGGTGGCAGTAGTCCTTACACTAGTACACACAATACAAATGTTTTCACCCGGTGGCAGTAGTCCTTACACTAGTACACACAATACAAATGTTTTCACCCGGTGGCAGTAGTCCTTACACTAGTACACACAATACAAATATTTTCACCCATGGCAGTAGTCCTTACACTAGTACACACAATACAAATGTTTTCACCCGGTGGCAGTAGTCCTTACACTAGTACACACAATACAAATGTTTTCACCCGGTGGCAGTAGTCCTTACACTAGTACACACAATACAAATGTTTTCACCCGGTGGCAGTAGTCCTTACACTAGTACACACAATACAAATGTTTTCACCGGTGGCAGTAGTCCTTACACTAGTACACACAATACAAATGTTTTCACCCGGTGGCAGTAGTCCTTACACTAGTACACACAATACAAATGTTTTCACCCGGTGGCAGTAGTCCTTACACTAGTACACACAATACAAATGTTTTCACCCGGTGGCAGTAGTCCTTACACTAGTACACACAATACAAATGTTTTCACCCGGTGGCAGTAGTCCTTACACTAGTACACACAATACAAATGTTTTCACCCGGTGGCAGTAGTCCTTACACTAGTACACACAATACAAATGTTTTCACCCGGTGGCAGTAGTCCTTACACTAGTACACACAATACAAATGTTTTCACCCGGTGGCAGTAGTCCTTACACTAGTACACACAATACAAATGGACATATAATATACATACAAATAAAGATACAAAAACAAACTATACACAATTACATAACAAAATACATACAGTAAATACAAGTACACACATTAGAACACCGTACACACATTACAAAAACATCCATACATTATTGGCCACTCAGATCTCTGGACCTCAGCCACCTGTGTTTTTATCTGCGGGGGTAGGGGAAAGATCTGTGTACCACCTAACGTGGAAACAGCAGATGCATTGTTCTGTAGCATTTTTACATTCTGCAGCTCCTAAAAAGGACAAACCCCAAAGGGCTTATGCGAGGTTCACGCTCGTTTTCAGAGACGTGACAGAATGGGTTTCGAGGTCCGAGGGTGTTCATTTTGAACATTCACTAATAAACAATTATTTAGCCTTAAGTATTTATTCGCTTGTTTCTTCTTTTATCGTTCAGCCAGCGGTAAATCCGTAGCCCTTAGGAATCTGACCTGTCTTTTTATGGCATTTTATACGTGGGATTTTCCCAGGAATAAACTGATGGAGTTATTTCTGTTTGTCGAGAACACCAGCTGGATTTTGTGAACAGTATTTTTCATGTCGGATGTGGATTAAGGGGGGTCATTTGGTTTTGCAGTTCGTAGACACGGACATTATAATTACGTAAGTGTATATATCAGTGAATATTAGTGATAGGAGCATCGTAGAGTAGTTTGGCCTACACATGTGGATCGCCTGTACTTTGGTGTGTGTGTGGTATTTGATCAGTCGTACAGTGTTGTTACAGGTCTGTGTTACAGTGACTGTAGTTAACGGAATACAGTAGCAGTCCTGATGCTGGTGGGTCCAGATGAAAGTTATCGATTAGACAAGAGGTTCTCATGCACAGTAAATTGCGAGACAGAGAAAGACAGGCTGCCGGAGTTTGGGGTGATGGTGATGGTGCTGGTGGCGGTGGTAGTAGAAATAGCGGCAGGGGGTGGGGGCTTGCTTGTTTGCCGCGAACAGAATTCCTCCAGTTGATAAAGGTATGGTTCCGGTTTTGTTTCGTCGCATTTTAGTAACATAATTTTTCTTGTGCCAAATTCTTGACTTGAAATCTGTAACATTTGTTAACCTTAGATTCTTTGTTTCATAAGGGAAGCCAAGTGCACAGTGGCTGGTTTTATTTTGATTTTTTAACGTATTAAAACAAGATTAACGTTAGCGGACGTTGTCTGCTGACTGGTGACAGATGTCATCTAAAGTTACTTCCATAAGAGAGGAGTACCAGTCATCCTCGTTACTCTAGTACTGAAAGGTCATCGCCAATGAGGTTTACTGTTGTAGTTCTTCATAGCTTTTCAGATCGACAGTGAAGATATCGATTTCTTTTGTGAGAATGTTTCTTAAGTTCGACTGTTGGTCATTTTCACGGTTCGACAAGATCATAAAACGTGTTCTGTTGAAGTACCCTTATCTGTGAACCGTACCTTTCGGTAATCGGGGTGGATACATGAGGAGAAAACAGAATTGTATCCTACGAAAAATAGTCATGGCTTTGTGAAAGCTGAATGACCAGTTTCCTGCTGACGTTTGTATGCACAAAACATGGGATTACGTGTATCAGGCGATGTCTGAGGGTCTCCCGTACTTGGAACTCGTGGCTATAGTTCGCCAGCAGTAGCAGCAAGTCTTCTGGTGAACGGATTTGGATGGCATTATGGGAGTTGTCACTGCTGAAAACACTCAAAAGTAATTTCAATGATACTGGAATAGACATAAAACTTATATGGGGCCACTTCCAGTGATCATGTCTAGTACTGAAAGACATTATACGACGATCTTATTTCATTAACGTTCTACGTAGAAATTGGACAATTTAATGATACGTCTGGGAGTTACGAGGGACATTCAGAAAGTTTTGTTTTTCTATGGCTCGACATCCCTATATGGGCCTGGGCCTCCTCGTTTCGTCGAGGTTTCATGATCACACACTTTTAGACACACCACAGTCGGTAGGACTCCTCTGGACGAGTGACCAGCCCGTCGCAGAGACCTCTACCTGACAACACACAACACTCAAGAGACAGACATTCATGCCCCCGGTGGGATTCGAACCCACGATCCTAGTAAGCGAGCGGCCGAAGACCCACGCCTTAGACCGCGCGGCCACTGGGATCGGCCCATTCAGAAAGTAAGGGCTGTTAATTCTTTTCTTTAGTCTAAAGAAGACCTACAAGACCAGATGCACTGATGTTTTCCGAAGTAATTCCCTAGCGTGTACGCATGTCAGTTACTTCGGTCCAGGAGCTTCCTGATCACGTCTGCCAAGGATAGTTTCTTTCGCGCTCGTTGCCGAGTGTCCATCGCGGCCGTGTACCGCGGCTGTGAGTGTTCCGAAAATACGGCAATCGGTCAGTTCCCCAATCATCTCGAGGGTCGTGTCTGTGTCATGAATTATCCCTTTTTCATCATGTTCTGCATTTTCCTGGGACAGCACTTTGGAGCTCTTCAGTTAGTCCACAGTCCAGGGTGTGCCCATTGCTGTGCCGGCAGGATGTACACGTTTGGATTTCTTGGTGCCTGGCTATGGCGTATGTTTCCATTCCGTACTTTGGTACGTTTGTTCCGAGGTTCATTAGGGGTACACCCTGTCATGTTCCGTTGCAGAAAACCCTCTCCCACGGCAGTGTAGTCCTGCCAAGACTACGTGCACTTTTCTACATAGGCACTTTCGCGTTCATCTGCAAGCTCCTGCAGCGCTCACCTTCACTGACCTTGTGCGTGGATGATAGAATATGCAGGTCTGCAGCTGATATCCAGCACGTCTGTCCTCCTGAACCAGCGTACTGACTTGCTCAGCGTTGTCCACCGTTCTTGAAGTGGCCAGATGACCTGAGCGGTCTTCATCACCGACACTTGTTCCGCCACTTTGGAATCGAATCTTTACATCGGTACACGTTCCTTTGTGTAATACTGTATTCTCAATAGTGTTCTAAGATTCTTGTGAGAGTTTCACATCCCTGTGACCACAGAAGTCTTATAGTTCACGTTGCACTACAGTGGCTCCGTCTAAAATCGGAACTCTGATCATTAAACTACGATTACGCGAGCTCCGCTGAACCTAACGGCCACCTAATCACATGCGTAGACTTGGCTCAGTATGAGGTACACGCATTGAACGCCGAGAGCGCTGTCTGACAAGTTACCAGGATTTTACAAAGAAATTTACCCTTTTTGAATTCCCTACGTGCTAGTAAACACTTGGAAGTTTTGAGATTTTCGCGGCGTTGTGGCTGAGGATTTCGTTTTTCTGACATGTGACGCCGTGTATCTGGGTAATCGGTGCCTAACGATTCGAGACAACGCAGAGTACAATCACACTGCATATTTCCACATTCCCATCTTTAAACGGGTTTTGTGGCGATATGACACGCGTATGGTGTGGGGTTGGATGAAGAGCGAAGTGTACAAAACAAAGCTGGATACACAGACGAATTGCTCGCTCGCATTTTGGATGCTGCTGCCTGCATAAAGATACGTGAAGATCAACTGAGACGAACAGCACGCGATCTTCGCACACGAGTTGCAAAATGTATTGAGGGTTGACGGTGGGATTTTCGAATATTTATTGTGAACTGTAACAAATATGTCATTTATGTGTAACAAATTTGTCATTTAAACATTAAATAAAAATAAAATGAACAGTAATTTTCTTTATTGTCATTCACAGTGCTTTTGTATTTGTAGGTTCGAACAGTTCTGTCTCGGTAACCATTCAGAATTAGACAGTTTTCATATGAACTATTTTTCTCGTAATAATTAACACTGTCACCTCCCAAACTACTGACTTTTCGTCCTGAATCATCCTGTATATACAGGGTATACACAAAAGAATGGTGCGGTTTCAATAGCATTCACTATTGAATCCGCACCATTCTTTTGTGTATAACCTGTATATGTATATATGTGTTTTCGTTTTGGAGGTCGTTAGCGTTTTTTAGACGTGGGTCTGTACAGACAGGTTGCCCACTTTTGTTGCAGAAGAGACGAGGTTTTCAGGTATAGGTATGTGCCAATGGATTTTACCAACGCCACAGTTGATAGTCTTCTGTACGTGGCGGTTATGAAGGTGGGTCTCGTTTCCATGACACTTAAAAATTGCGGCGGTCTGTGTGTAAAGTGACTGCCGGTATCTCTTGCTGCGGACACGAAGTGAGTGGAACTAAATACAAAAATGTGTTCACTCGGCAGAGGCGGAGAGATCTGCCATTGTTGATATTCCACATTAGATTTTCCGATTTCCATTTCGTGGTACATTTTGATGCCGAACGCTGAACGACATGACGGCTTTACTGTACGCACGCATGGGCGAGTTCCGCGGAATTCGTGTCAGTTTCTTTAATTTAAATAGAACTGCCTGATGGTTGTGATTAGAATTTTTTGATGTAACATTTTTTTTACCCAGAATAACCCTTTGAATTTTTTTTTCCAATGGCTCGACAGCCCTATATGGGCCTGGGCCTCCTCGTTTCGTCGAGGTTTCACGATCACACACTTTAGACACACCATACTCGGTAGGACTCCTCTGGACGAGGGACCAGCTCGTCGCAGAGACCTCTACCTGACAGCACACAACACTCACAAGAGACAGACATCCATGCCACCGGTGGGATTCGAACCCACGATCCCAGTAAGCGAGCGGCAGAAGACCCACGCCTTAGACCGCGCGGCCACTGGGATCGGTTAACCCTTTGAATAACAGCCTGAAATTTGAGGAAGGTTTCGTTGGTCACGCTGTATGTCGAAGAGCAGGATGACATGTTATTCAGAACAGGCCAACAACTATCAGCATATCGTACCTGCTGTATGGTTTTTTATTTGTATTTGGCAGGGAACAATCCAAAGTCTAGCTCACTGGCTTTTCTCTTCCTGAAGTCTAAAACAAAATATTTTCCACAGTTGTGAGTTCGCACCGGTGTACTTCATAAAGAAGGTTCCCTGCCCCCATGTTCGTAATCGGTGAGATTTCTGACATATCCTCCTCTTTACCGGGGCGCGCGGTGGCGCAGTTGGTTGAGGCACTACGCTACAAACCGGAACGTCGCGGGTTCGATTCCCGATGGTGTCATTGGAATTAATTCCTTGACATAATCGTTTCGGTCGCACTATGGCCCTGAGGTCGACTCAGCCTCTAACAGAAATGAGTACCAGGAATATTTCCTGGGGGATAAAGGCGGCCGGTGAGTAGGGCTGACAACCTTACCTTCATGTGCCGATTGTCTACAAATCTGGGAGCCTCAACCTCCTGGACCCCTCAGGGCCTGGGGGTTGCTTTACCTTTACCTTTACCTCGTCTTTACCATCCTTCCAGTACCAGGGGTCTACGTAGGTGTGGGTTAGCACCTACTTCAGGCGGCTGATACAAGTTGCATTATTAATGATATTCATTTATCCGTGACTTTCTGCAACTAAAGATAGGTTCAGGCAGTTTTGTTTTGACTGTTAGAAACTGGGTAGGACTCGTTACACTTGAGCTCAGTAATGCGGACGACAAATACCGGGTGCCCTAAAAGTCACTTTACCGACATAGTGAAATACTTGAATTCTGATTATTTTCACTTGCATTCAGTTTTAATTTGCAACAGTTGGCAACTTACACCAGCTCATATGGCTATCGGCTGTCGTGTGTGTGTGTGTATGCTGAATTTCCATCTTGGTCGTAGTGTTTCCATGGAACTTGAGCTTGATCTAGGTAAAGCGATTTAGGGCACTCTGTATATATCGTCCCTGTTGTGTAAAATGGGGCTGACTTCCTATCTGGTATACAGTGGGTTGTCCCATTTTTTTTACAAAATAGCGGTATGACGTGTTAAGTGTGTTTCAGTTTTACTGACCGCACTACTTTCTGTTGTGTGCTATTATTTGTGCATGAGTTATGTGTGTTTTTTTTTATTTTGTGGTAGTGTTAGTAATGAGAGATTGCAGTATCAGCCACCTAATGCAACAGTTACGATCTGTAACAGCAGTGCTTCACCATTTCATTAGTAACATCCCGAAATTACGCGACGAACTGAGATATGGTGAGGGTATTTATTATAAGTTCCGACTTGCTGTGTAATAATTGGTAATTACGTTAATATTCCGTTATATTTTATACCGGCGTTAGATCGTGTGTGTTGGTGTGTTTGAGCTTTGTCGGTAATTTGATTCCGCAAGGTGTCGGTATGTGTGTGCACTGCCATTCGACCGACGGCTTTTAGTTCGTACTCGGAAATGCATTCAGCGACCCATTGCTTGTTTTCCTGCATATCCACAGACCGCTTGCCGTTTGTCCGTTTATAGACAAGCATCCGCCCATCCACCAACCGACGACGGCTTGCTGTGTTCCGCACGGATATAATTTGACAACCGATAGCCGGAACAGTTTACTCTATATCGCTTCCCCTTTCCATAAAATTACCTCTCAGTAACTTGTAACCATTGTAGCAAGCTTAATTTTATTTGAGGCCGATGATGTGCCTTGGCTGCTCGTTCATGTAGGGACAGTATATCGGGAGTGGAATACTGTGCACTTTTAGAAGATAAAAATAAAGTAAATTTCACCCTAGAACAGGCCATGAAGGCCCAGAGGGGGAGTATAGGTGTAACTACTCTTTCTTTAACCTCGGCACTCTGTGGGGTGGGTGGTCAACTCGACTCCCCGGCCGCTTTACCGCCAAAAAGACCCGGTAGCCGTTGTACAGAAGGCTGGATGGGTCTCAGGACCAGTCTGGACGGGGGCGAAAAATCTCGCCCGCACAGGGATTCGATCCACGGACCATCCAGCCCGTAGCGAGTCGCTATCCTGGCCCATTTGTTAAGAGTTTGGCTGCCTGTGGTGATGTACTGTTCGTATGCATATGTATGTCTACAGTGACGCATAGGCCTATACGAGAGTGCCGCTACTTGGCAAGTTTACTGTTCACACGGGAATGATTTCCCATTCATATTCTTTTGATTAGCCAACCACTATATTCGCTGGACTTGGTCCCTATGTAGTTTTTTGTTTCGTAAGTTCAAAATCAAATAATGGGGTGATTCAAAAGGTTAAGATAGGCGGGGCTTGTGACACGTATGATGGATACGAAGTATGGGGTTTTGGTGTGGAAATCTGAACGAAAGAAACTGTTTGGAAGATCTAAATGTAGGTGAGAGGATAATATTAAATTGGATCAAAGAATTGGGATAAGAAACTGCAGTGTGTTAATGTGGGTTAGTTTGGAGACCATCGGTGGTCTCTTAAGAACACGGTATTCGACCACTCGTTTCCAAAATATTTGGAGAATTCACTCTCTGGCTTAGGAACTATTGATTTCTCAAGGGAACTCTTCTGCATGAATTTATTTGGCCTCTCTCACCTGGCCACCTCGATCACCTGACCTCACGCCACTTCATTTCGCCTTCTTGGGTACATGGAGGATGCTGTTTTATGTTCAACATTGCCCGCCACCTTGCCGGAACGTGGTGCAAGGATACGACATGCTGCAGCTACAGTTACACCCCGCATGCCTATGTGCGTACTGAACTTGAATGCAGACGTGATATGCCGGGATACTCACGGTGTCCGCACTGCACAGTGTACGCCACACCAACTTGATGACATAACCTGCCAAAATTAGTTTAGCTTTCATTGCTGTGCCCCCTACGTCTTGAGCAGTGTGACTTTAAAGTCAACCCACATTTCGTGTGCTCAACCTTCAATAATATAAGAACATTATTTTATTGGAAAACTGCCTTTAGTCATTTCCAGTATGCTCTTGACTTCTCGACGTGCAGTGAGCAACGTGTTTGGTAGATGTAACGCCAGAAAAAAACATTTTCGGCACCTTCTTTAAAAGTACGGTGAGTAAAAACCTAATAATAACTGCAGTGGAATGAATTAAAACGCGTGGACCCCGAGTCTCGGTAGGTTGGAATAGCAGCGAGCGCCGCGCTTCCTGCCGTCACGCGAAACATACCGAGGGAAATGTGATACGAGTTGTCATATAAAATACTCTCGTAGATAACTGTATAGCTTTTTGACTTTGTCTTTTTTGCTCCGTGTGTAGATAATGTTTGGATGTAGACGAGTGTAGTTAGTGTTGGTCATAGAATGTGAATCACTTTATAAAAACTTGGAAGATCTACCTGTTGACAATTGTAATAAACTGGTGTTTCAGGTACCTAATCTGATACCAACAGTACGATCGAAGTGAACGGTCGATGTGTAGGTAATATAACTGCAGTGTATAGAGCTGGAATTCACATTTGCATGAAATTATTATTCTTCTTCTTTGGTGCAACGGCCTATTTAGGCCAACACCGCCCCAATGATCTTCTTCCATTGATTCCTTTCCTGGGCTTTCCTTTTCCATTGGCTTACTTTAAGAGTCTTGAGGTCGTTTTCTACATCATCATGCCATCGTGTAGCTGGTCTTCCTACTTTCCTTTTTACATGAAATGGATCATTAAAGGTGACCTTTTTTACAGGGGTTGTTATCATCTGTTCTAAATAGATGTCATATCCATCTCAATCGGTTGGCTTTTACCACTTTAATTACATCTGGCTCTTTATACAGGTTGTAAATTTCTGTATTATATCTTATACGCCAGATGCCTCTATCATTCACGACCCCATAAATTTTTCTCAAAACTTTTTTTTTTTTCAAAAGTCATAAGTTTTTCTATATTTCCTTTGTTCAAGGTCCAACTTTCCGATCCATATTGCATGAAATTCAGCACCATATAATGTACTGATATTGTGTAGTTAGATGTTTTTGAAATCCGGAGCTTGCGCAGTATGCTTCTCTGCGGGTTACCATAGTAGCGAAACGTACATGAATGGATAGAAAAGGGCTGTGGAAAAAAATAGTACGTTGGTTTCCGCGTATGAAGACATGTTTTTCCGTTGTTTACGAGGAGTTAAAAACCTTGTAGCATCAAACAGTTGTAATTGTTGTGAATGTCTTAAGTTTCGGGTGTTGTGGTTTCAGTGTGTTGTAGCAGCGTGGTTGTATTATACGCGTGTACTATAACTGATCGTAATTGTTGATTGGGTAGCTTTCGTGTGTCGTGTTTTGGACGTCCCTGGCTCACATTGGTCGCACTCCGTTTCGTGGTCTTTTTCTCAGTCGTTCTATTCAAATGGCGTATTGGTGTTATACGTACGCGATATACAGTGTGTGCCTTTAATCGTGTTCCTCAGCACGGCTGCCGTCGCGGGAGCTTTATCACAAAGGAAGCCTGCGTCCGCCGGGTGTGTGGAGTCCGCTTTTCGTCTACATTTAGAATAGTGTCGAAGTGCTGACCTCCAGCTTCTAAGCAGGACTCACTCCGTCTGAAAATATTCTTGAAATACGAGTACAGTAGGCCCTCGATTTAACGGAATAATGGGGGGGGGGGGGTGTCCGCTATTGCCGAAAGTCCGTTAAATCGAATGTATTTTAAAAACATATATTAATAACGAACTTAACAATGTACAGGGTGTATTAAAATGTTATTATAATGTATAAGTATCAATAAAATATTATTATAATGTGCATTCAGTAATTTATACACGTCACTAAAACATCTGTTAAATATATAAAAATAAATTTACGACAGGAATCGAACTTTATTTTAATTAAACACGTCAAAAACTGTACAATGTAACTAGTGGAGTGTTGCCACTGTACAATGTAACTAGTGCAGTGTTGCCACTGTACAATGTAACTAGTGGAGTGTTTCCACCACTTTTTTTTTCTGTTCGCGAAAGAAAAAAAGGTTCTAAAATTTTCCTTTAGGACAAATTTTTTGTCCGTTAAATTCGAAGTCCGTTAAATCGAGGGCCTACTGTAATTTCACTTCAAATATCTTCCAGTAGTAGCAAGGAATGCGTCGACCTCGGTGGACTAGTGGTTAGCGTGCTCGCCACTGGACCCAAGGTTCGCGGGTTCGATCCCGACCGAGGTCGATGGATTTTTAAGGGCGATAAAAATCCGGAGCACCACTTCCTTCGGAGGGGCATGAAAAGAGATGTTTCGTAAGCAAAATTCAGCGGCCATTTCTCACCCAAGTCTCCTGACTGGCTCTGGCAGTGACATCAGGATTGAGTGGGCTGGTCACTCACTGCCACAAATGCACAAGACCAAGTAACCTCGGAAAGACGAGGCCCAAGCCCATATAGGGCTGTCGAGCCATGGTTATTATTATAGTAGCAAGGAATGTGGTTCGTTCACATCAACTCTACCTTTATGTCTCACAAAATAATCTAACGGATTCACATCTGGATATTACGAAACCATAGTCGGCGAGTTATCTATCGTTTCTTCAAAAAACAAAGATATATGATTTTGAGCGCACTTGCTGCACACCACACTCCTGTTTTACGGCCGTGCAGAGGAACTCTGTGAACTGCATGGGGACAGATATTCTGGCTGTTTACATTCCCATGTAATGTAAACCGTGCCGTATCAGAGAAAAAAGCACAAGTTCCGAATCAAGTCCTTTGGCTAACGATTCTTAACTATGTGCAACACCTGCTCCTGTCTTTCCCAGTCTAGGGAAAAGGGTTCTTGTACGGTTCTGCTTTTCGGGGCGAGTATCCATGCGGGCTGTAAATCGTCCAGTTTGTCCTCGGTTAAAAGAACTGTGTTGTGTTTTCTCTTTATCCATCGCTGAATCTCGTTCGTACACGTTCCACTATTCTTGTACGCGGCACTGTTCAGAACGCACGTATCACACACACCGTGCCCAGTATGTACAGTATTTTCCGGGGAGAAAACGGCCAGGGCGTATAGCTACTCACCTTCGTCTGTTGCCGAGGTTAAGAATGAGCGGAGCTATACCTCTGCTCCCCATATATGCCATACATTAACCGTTTGTAATTTTACTGCTACTCAGTACTGTTAATTTTGTGTATAGTGATTTTTGAAACAGACGATTACTTGGCTTTGTAGATGGGTGGAGATAGCTTTGGGTGCTGACGTGCTGCGAACATACAGCTGTGACCATCGCTACAATTTTTTTTATGGTGAAGGGCCCCGCAGCAGATGCTACGGACGCACCGCAGCCTTAAGGCTTCTTGGTGCAACTCTGTGATGACGATGATGATGAGGTTTTTTGTTTTTCCATTTTAATGGAGCATCGGTGGAATGAAATTGACAGGGGGAAACCGAAGTACTTGGAGAAAATCCTGTCCCAGTGCCACCTTGTCCACCACAAATCCCACATGGACCTACCCGGGATCGAACCCGTGTCTTCGCGGTGAGAGGCCGGCGACTTAATGGAGCACCGGTGGAATGAAATTGACAGGGGGAATCCTAAGTACTTGGAGAAAATCCTGTCCCAGTGCCACCTTGTCCACCACAAATCCCACGTAGACCTACCCGGGATCGAACCCGGGCCTTCGCGGTGAGAGGCCGGCGACTTAAAGCAGCACCGGTGGAATGAAATTGACGGGGAAACCGAAGTACTTGGAGAAAATCCTGTCCCAGTGCCACCTTGTCCACCACAAATCCCACGTAGACCTACCCGGGATCGAACCCGGGCCTTCGCGGTGAGAGGCCGGCGACTTAATGCAGCACCGGTGGAATGAAATTGACGGGGAAACCGAAGTACTTGGAGAAAATCCTGTCCCAGTGCCACCTTGTCCACCACAAATCCCACAAGAACCTACCCTGGATCGAACCCAGGCCTTCGCGGTGAGAGACCGGCAACTAACCGCCTGAGCAGTGGCACGACCCTGTGGTTATGTGTTAAGAATTTATTAATCTAAACATGGTTATACTGTACATATATCTTATGTTAACTGCACTCGTTATGGGCAAGAAACGTGAAGGAAAGAACCCACTTGGAAGACATAGGAGAGGTGGGAGGATAATATTGAAATGTGTGTTAATGGAATAGGATGGAAGGGCGTGTATAGGATTCATGTGACTCAGGATTGGGAAAAGTGGCGGGCTGCGGTGAACACGGTGATGAACCTTGGGGTTCCATTAAATGTCTAGCTGAGTAAGTGTTAGCTTCTTAAGCAGGACTCTGCTCCATGGAGTTAGTAATCCAGTCGTTTATCGGAAACCTCGTATTAGTATTTAAAGCTCCGAATTGTGAGGTGTTCAGCTGTCATTGTGGCATATCCCGAATTCAGGTGGTGGATACTTGTTCCCGGGTCAGTACCCAGCAGGAATGAAACTGATGGCGATCAGACGCATGAATGGTCGCTAAAGCAACTATTTAACTGCGAGGCTACGTAGTGCCTCTCCAGCGCGAAATATACAAACCACAGAATGTCTTTCCGTTTGTTGCTCGCACCATTTATTTTCCGCGTCAGACATGGCTGCCACTTTGTAAGGAAATTATTGCTCTTAGTGCAAATATGCTCAGGGACGGTATTGGATACTTACTCTTCAAATATTTCCTGTCGATGTCTTTAATGACATGAAGACTATCAAATGATGTTCTGACTTACGTAATGTAGGACAAATTCCGACGTTTCGGAGGGACGTTCTGGTTTCATTTTCAAGGTATCTGAATTTGGTTCAGGTGGTTGCCGAAATGATTGGTCTTAGGACGTGTAGGAAAGTTGCTAGGGTCGTCACCTAGCGCTCTGAGTTCTGATCGGTAGCATGTTCCTCCGAAACGTCGGAACAATTATTATACACGGTGTAATAATTCAGAAGAGCAACACCCACCGTGAAAGCCCGAACTTTTATATGAAGAACTATTTCTTTGCAAAAGGTCATTAGGAAATGAAGATGTGTGAAGAACATAGCTGAGTTGTGAGCGTTCGTTTTAATGAAAGTGTAACCTTTCTTAAGTGCTGTGCACTCTCCCCAAAACTAAACGTAAGCAGATGAGAGAGTGGCTCGCAGTGAAAGTGATTTCTTCATGGTTTTATATTGACTTTTATCTAGTTACTAGCTATTATACCGGGTGTCCTAAACGTCGCTTGTCGGGTATAGTGAAGTACGTAACCGTGATTAATTTGCGTTCGGTTTTTGTTTGCAAAAGTTGGCGGCAGTGTGGTTTAACTAGTTCTTGTTTCTGTCAGCTGTTATGTTAGGGCTTAGACGGGAACTATTAGTTAATAGGTGCCGATCCCAGTGGCCGCGCGTTCTAAGGCGTGGGTCTGCGGCCGCTCGCTTGCTGGGGGCATGGAAGACTGTCTCGTGTGAGTTGTGTGTTAGGTAGAGGCCTTTGCGTCGGGCTGATCCAGAGGAGTCCTACCGTGTGTGGTGTGTCTGAGTATGATCGTGAAGCCTCGATAATGAGGTGGCCCTGGCCCACTAGGGGCTGTCGAGCCGTGGGAAAAATAGTTGTTAGGTCATTTACAACATAGTGGGATAAACAATGGGAGAAATCGGACGTGGTCTTTATCGGTGTTCCGTCACGGTATTGGCAGGACGGGAACAGTGCTACGAAGGGCTTTCGGAGATGATTTAGACAGGGGCCGCTGTTTCGACAAATAAACAGTAAGGTCGAGTTATCATCGTATAATATAGTCTTAGTGCAGCATTGCACCAACAAGTGTCCCTAGTCGTGCGTGCCTGTTGAAAACTGCTTCGTCCTTACGAAGTCTAGCGATGGAAGTGCATTGTCAAGAGTCGCAAAATGGAAGGCGATTAACATGGGCAGAGAATGACCACGTGGTTCCTGTGGAAAGAAGGCGTTACACCGTCAGATATTCATCGTCAGCTATCTGCAGTGTGTGGACAGAAAGCACTGCACGTAGCACTGTGTTCAACTGGGCACGGAGCTTAGCAGTGGCAAGGAGCTGCACTGACTGCGGTCTGTGAGTGGCATTGTAACACCGCTACAGCACTGACTGCTGTCTGTGAGAGGCATTGTAACACCGCTACAGCACTGACTGCTGTCTGTGAGTGGCATTGTAACACCGCTACAGCACTGACTGCTGTCTGTGAGTGGCATTGTAACACCGCTACAGCACTGACTGCTGTCTGTGAGTGGCATTGTAACACCGCTACAGCACTGACTGCTGTCTGTGAGAGGCATTGTAACACCGCTACAGCACTGACTGCTGTCTGTGAGTGGCATTGTAACACCGCTACAGCACTGACTGCTGTCTGTGAGTGGCATTGTAACACCGCTACAGCACTGACTGCTGTCTGTGAGTGGCATTGTAACACCGCTACAGCACTGACTGCTGTCTGTGAGTGGCATTGTAACACCGCTACAGCACTGACTGCTGTCTGTGAGTGGCATTGTAACACCGCTACAGCACTGACTGCTGTCTGTGAGTGGCATTGTAACACCGCTACAGCACTGACTGCTGTCTGTGAGTGGCATTGTAACACCGCTAAAGCACTGACTGTTGTCTGTGAGTGGCATTGTAACACCGCTACAGCACTGACTGCTGTCTGTGAGTGGCATTGTAACACCGCTACAGCACTGACTGCTGTCTGTGAGTGGCATTGTAACACCGCTAAAGCACTGACTGCTGTCTGTGAGTGGCATTGTAACACCGCTAAAGCACTGACTGCTGTCTGTGAGTGGCATTGTAACACCGCTACAGCACTGACTGCTGTCTGTGAGTGGCATTGTAACACCGCTAAAGCACTGACTGCTGTCTGTGAGTGGCATTGTAACACCGCTACAGCACTGACTGTTGTCTGTGAGTGGCATTGTAACACCGCTACAGCACTGACTGCTGTCTGTGAGTGGCATTGTAACACCGCTAAAGCACTGACTGCTGTCTGTGAGTGGCATTGTAACACCGCTAAAGCACTGACTGCTGTCTGTGAGTGGCATTGTAACACCGCTAAAGAACTGACTGCTGTCTGTGAGTGGCATTGTAACACCGCTAAAGCACTGACTGCTGTCTGTGAGTGGCATTGTAACACTGCTAAAGAACTGACTGCTGTCTTTGAGTGGCATTGTAACACCGCTAAAGCACTGACTGCTGTCTGTGAGTGGCATTGTAACACCGCTAAAGCACTGACTGCTGTCTGTGAGTGGCATTGTAACACTGCTAAAGAACTGACTGCTGTCTTTGAGTGGCATTGTAACACCGCTACAGCACTGACTGCTGTCTGTGAGTGGCATTGTAACACCGCTACAGCACTGACTGCTGTCTGTGAGTGGCATTGTAACACCGCTAAAGCACTGACTGATGTCTGTGAGTGGCATTGTAACACCGCTAAAGCACTGACTGCTGTCTGTGAGTGGCATTGTAACACCGCTAAAGCACTGACTGCTGTCTGTGAGTGGCATTGTAACACCGCTACAGCACTGACTGCTGTCTGTGAGTGGCATTGTAACACCGCTACAGCACTGACTGCTGTCTGTGAGTGGCATTGTAACACCGCTACAGCACTGACTGCTGTCTGTGAGTGGCATCGTAACACCGCTACAGCACTGACTGCTGTCTGTGAGTGGCATTGTAACACCGCTACAGCACTGACTGTTGTCTGTGAGTGGCATTGTAACACCGCTACAGCACTGACTGCTGTCTGTGAGTGGCATTGTAACACCGCTAAAGCACTGACTGCTGTCTGTGAGTGGCATTGTAACACCGCTAAAGCACTGACTGCTGTCTGTGAGTGGCATTGTAACACCGCTACAGCACTGACTGTTGTCTGTGAGTGGCATTGTAACACCGCTAAAGCACTGACTGCTGTCTGTGAGTGGCGTTGTAACACCGCTAAAGCACTGACTGCTGTCTGTGAGTGGCATTGTAACACCGCTAAAGCACTGACTGCTGTCTGTGAGTGGCATTGTAACACCGCTAAAGCACTGACTGCTGTCTGTGAGTGGCATTGTAACACCGCTAAAGAATGGCTCCGTGAAGCCATCCGGAAGCTGCCAGGGAGATGACAGCGATGTGTAACACAGGAGGGGAATATGTTGAGCTAGCAGTTGTTTGGTATTCGGCCTAAAGATAGTGAAATTGCTACAGATGAGGCGATTCCAAATCGTTTCCGAATGCCCGTCGTACAAATGAATGAACCAAACACATTTTCGGGATGTTTCCTGTTTGTAATTCCGTTTATTACTGACGAATAACAGGCTCGAAGAATAGGAATTTCACGCCGATGTTTCTCAGCCCGTATTGGATGTATCGCTCGTAACGTTTGCGTTCTAAAGTGCTGTGAACTGAAACTCTTCCTGCGGCCGCCTTCTCAAGGTTTACTGCAATGAAGTGTGTTGAATGACAGTCGTACAGTCTGCTTTGATAGCGCCGTGGAGCTGTGTAGATTGCATTAAGGCAGCGCGCACGCTGAAGAAACTGGTTTCAAGGAATTTCATGCAACGCACAACGATTTGCGTGAAAATTCCTTGTTGATTATTGATACGAAAAAGGCAAAATGCATACATCGAGTTTCGTGTAACCAAAATTTCAGTGCTTGAAACTCGGTTTACCCATTTTGCTTACCCCATCCCCTGTGTATGGGCTCAAAGCGCATTTGCATGAAAGTGTTTATTGCAAAAGTTAAAATGGATCTTCACGAAGTGGTATGGGAGGGCGTGGATTGGATTGATATGGCTGAGGATAGGTAATGAACCTTCGGGTTCCATAAAACGCGGGGAATTTCTTGATTATTTGAGGAACTGTTAGCTACTTAAGAAGAAATCTGCTTCATGGAGTTAGTTAGTTAGTTAGTTTGTTACTGTATTGCAAAAACCAGTTGCTCCGTTGCGCAGGTCGCCACCTAGCAACTTTATGCTTGTGGGTTTATGACAATGTGAAATAAATTGCGACAGGTCAGTGTTCAGTAATTCATCGTAGCAAAACAAGCATGGTTGGCGTACACATAACAGCCACATGTTGTACCGACGCGGTAGACAAGGGCGGGTACCTCTGTTTTTGTGTTACCACTCCTCGCGAGGTAACTCGTTCATGCGCGAGGTGCGTACCCGTTCCGGTTTTATCGAACAGTTTTGAGGTGCGTGGTAGCGCGGGATGCGGGGTAAGGAATATAGGGGGATTTTTTTTTACACGGGTGAAAGGGTCGGGTGGTTAGGTAACCCGCGGGAATATACGCTTACAACCGGCAATAGAAAGGGTCGCTTGCAAAAGCGGCAGCTCAGTGTTGACAGCGAAAGAGGATCACCAACCTCGTATTTTCTGCTAATTGATTATTAATCCTTTAAATCCTGCGATTAACCTGAATTATATTTAAATTTTTAGTCCTTACCGCGCAGTAAACACAGTCTAGGTTATGAAAACCGGCCAGTTAATGATGTATAGGGAAACAGTGAAATAATCGCTGTTTGTTCTGAGATCCACACAAAACACATAAATACAGTTCGTACCGCGCAGTAAACACACTCCGTCTCAGTTATACAAACCAGTCAGTTAATGCTGTACAGTGAAATAATCGCTGTTTGTTCTGAGACCCACACAAAACACATAAATACAGTCCGTACCGCGCAGTAAACACACTCCGTCTCAGTTATACAAACCAGTCAGTTAATGTTGTACAGTGAAATAATCGCTGTTTGTTCTGAGATCCACACAAAACACATAAATACAGTCCGTACCGCGCAGTAAACACACTCCGTCTCAGTTATACAAACCAGTCAGTTAATGCTGTACAGTGAAATAATCGCTGTTTGTTCTGAGATCCACACAAAACACACAAATACAGTCCGTACCGCGCAGTAAACACACTCCGTCTCAGTTATACAAACCAGTCAGTTAATGCTGTACATTGAAATAATCGCTGTTTGTTCTGAGATCCACACAAAACACATAAATACAGTCCGTACCGAGCAGTAAACACACTCCGTCTCAGTTATACAAACCAGTCAGTTAATGCTGTACAGTGAAATAATCGCTGTTTGTTCTGAGATCCACACAAAACACATAAATACAGTCCGTACCGCGCAGTAAACACACTCCGTCTCAGTTATACAAACCAGTCAGTTAATGCTGTACATTGAAATAATCGCTGTTTGTTCTGAGATCCACACAAAACACATAAATACAGTCCGTACCGCGCAGTAAACACACTCCGTCTCAGTTATACAAACCAGTCAGTTAATGCTGTACAGTGAAATAATCGCTGTTTGTTCTGAGATCCACACAAAAGACATAAATACAGTCCGTACCGCGCAGTAAACACACTCCGTCTCAGTTATACAAACCAATCAGTTAATGTTGTACAGTTAAATAATCGCTGTTTGTTCTGAGATCCACACAAAACATATAAATACAGTCCGTACCGCGCAGTAAACACACTCCGTCTCAGTTATACAAACCAGTCAGTTAATGCTGTACAGTGAAATAATCGCTGTTTGTTCTGAGATCCACACAAAACACATAAATACACTGTGTGGGCAGAACGTAGAATTTGTGAATGCTAAACCTAGTGGTGTGGGGCCGCGATAGCTCAGTCGGTATAGCGACTCGCTACGGGCTGGACGGTCCGGGGATCGAATCCCGGTGGGGGCGAGATTTTCAGCACCCGTCCAGACCGGCCCTGGGGCCTACCCAGCCTCCTGTACAATGGGTACCGGGTCATTCCCATGGGTAAAGCGGCCGGGGCGTGGCGTTGACCACCCACCCCCATCTAGCGCCGAGGTTAAGGAAAGAGTAGTGTTATACCTCTACTCCCCCTCTGGGCCTTTATGGCCTGTTCTAGGGTGAACTTTACTTTTTTTGAACCTAGTGGTAAATATAGTAACCACTGGTCCTTAGAGGATTAACGTCTGTTGTGGGAATGTTACGTTACGACGTTTCGTCACTGAACCCCCCCAGTCCCCACGTACCTAAGCGAATCCAGTACAGACAAGTTTCGCTTTGTGGGAAGTCAAACAGATCGGACTTGCTAAGTTTTCTGTGTGTTGCGGGCAACTTCGACAAAATTTGGTCTGTTTGCGGGCAACATGAAATTGAGTACACAGAATGAAGATTGATTAAGTATGCTTGTAATTATATGTATCATTTTAGCTATGCATTTTTCTGTACATATGCAATAACATATTCTGATAGTCATAGGCAAAAATGTGTAACAGATGCAATTATCAGCATAAGCTGCGGTGTCTATATTTTTAGCACATTTTTACAAAATGATTTGGTAATGTAGTATGTGTCGCCATAAATAGGTAGCTCGTAATTTTTCGGAATTGCTTCGGCTTTCTGTTTGAGCTTGGCCAGGGACAGGGTTAAAGACGTTTGGTCATCCAGAATGTCTCCGCGGGCAACATGTTGTGCCCGTCAGTTGCTTCCGCGGTCCTGACCTAGATCGGTTCCGTCTCTAACGCAGAGAGTAGATGTGTTTACAGTTGAGCTTCCCGTGTAGTTATTTCTTTATCCAGAGTTCCTGGAATGTGCGTGCTTGCTTTGGCATGGCTCGGGCCTCTCTTACTCGCCCCAGCGATTATCACTCGTCCAATGGCTAAAACATCAGACTTACTCGACTCTAGGTAAAAAAAACCCCCTTGAGGGGCTGGAAGTACCTATTACTATTATTATTCGCCGATCCCAGTGGCCGCACGGTCGTAAGGCGTGGGTCTGCGGCCGCTCGCTTGCTGGGATTGCGGGTTCGAATCTCGCCGGTTGTATGGATGTCTGTCGTAAGTGCTGTGTGTCGTCAGGTAGAGGTCTATGCGTCGGGCTATTCCCTCGTCTAGAGGAGTCGTACCGAGTGTGGTGTGTCTGAGTGTGATCGTGAAGCGTCGATAATGAGGAGGCCCTGGCCCTCTAGGGGCTGTTGCGCCACTGGGGTGTGGGATCATTATTATTCAGCGTTTTCCGTTACTTTTAAAAACTGTCTTCCTAGTTGCGTTTCGGCTGCTAACCTGGTATGCGAAGAAGTCGACATTTTTAGGAAACTCATTAGTTAATTAAAGCGTTTTGTACGAATTCAGTACAATGTCACATGTGCTGATACAGTTTTACATGATATTGGTCTTTTGCGCCAGAACTCTATATTGTTTTTGTTACATGTGTTTTGTGATTCGTTGTTTGTGTATTTGTGCTGGCATTGTAATTGGCACTTGTGCTGTGGAGCCAGCACGTTAATAAGCACTTATTATTATTATTATTATTATTATTATATCCTAACCATTGTCAACACCTGTTATCTTGTTATTTGGCGAAGCTTTGAGCCTGCAGCCATATCTGGTGCTGAATGGTTCTGGGAGGTACTCCAGTGATGACAGTCGTGAAGATAGTCGCAAGTACCAATCTTGTTACTCATTCTGAAGCACAACTGGATTTTGATTACAGCCAGTCCTTATCCGTCATTGACTCATGCGGCCAATTATAATTTTAGTAACAGTAATACAGAACCATGTCGATCCCAGTGGCCGCGCGGTCCAAGGAGTGGGTTTGCGGCCATTCGCTTACTGGGATTGTGGGTTCGAATCCCGCCAGGGGCATGGATGTCTGTCTGTTGTGAGTGTTGTGTGTTGTCAGGTAGAGGTCTCTGCGACGGGCTGGTCCCTCGTCCAGAGGAGTCCTACCGAGTGTGGCGTGTCTAAGAAGTGTGATCGTGAAGCCTCGAAAAAATGAGGCGTCCTAGGCCCACAAGGGGCTGTTGAGCCATTGAAAAAAATTACAGGACCATTATTTTAGTTCTGCACTATCGTCAGTTACTTCCGTCGGGTCGCCCACGTTGCTCACCAGGCCCATTTAGGGTTCTTTCCCACGCGGCTTACCGACAACGTTGCGAGGTCAGCAGTAGCTTTGCGAATTCCATTAGGGAATCGCGTATTTTAGTTGTACACATACGTTGGATACTTTTGCTATAAGACGTACCGTCGTAAGTGCAGACTAATATTCTTGATGCGCTTGTTCGAGACAGGACACCATTGCAATTTTGTGGGTCCGTGTATGAAACACATAACCCTCAATTTTGAAAAAAAAAAATTTTGATAATGCTATCTGTGTGTTAACTGAACAAGTGTCCTTGACCTCTCAAAACAGGAACATATTATGTAGTGCCCACAGTGAAGTACAGGTGGTGGCACCACGCAGTAATTCTTTACAGAGTATGGCTTTCCATGCATGTAAACTTCGATTTCTCGGACCGGGTTAAGTGTGGGTTATGGGTTTCATGCACGGAGCCACAGAATTACCAGAGAAAGTTGCGAGCAACTGGTTTCATTCTGGACAGTATGGAAACGCGCAGAAGACACTTGCTGAGGAAGAATTTGGCAGAATTGGTGCTGGGTTGGAAACATGTCCAAAATGGTCACTAGCTCCACTGACATATAAACCGGGCTTATATGTGTCGTCATTACGAAATGCCACAGAACTGTTGCGTTTGCGTCCATAGAGGATGACTCTGGCTCTCAAACTGTCCATAGAGGATGACTCTGGCTCTGAAACTGTCCATAGAGGATGACTGTGGCTCTCAAACTGTCCATAGAGGATGACTCTGGCGCTCAAACTGTCCATAGAGGATGACTGTGGCTCTCAAACTGTCCATAGAGGATGACCCTGGCTCTCAAACTGTCCATAGAGGATGACTCTGGCTCTCAAACTGTCCATAGAGGATGACTGTGGCTCTGAAACTGTCCATAGAGGATGCCTCTGGCTCTGAAACTGTCCATAGAGGATGACTGTGGCTCTGAAACTGTCCATAGAGGATGCCTCTGGCTCTGAAACTGTCCATAGAGGATGACTGTGGCTCTGAAACTGTCCATAGAGGATGCCTCTGGCTCTGAAACTGTCCATAGAGGATGCCTCTGGCTCTCAAACTGTCCATAGAGGATGACTGTGGCTCTGAAACTGTCCATATAGGATGCCTCTGGCTCTGAAACTGTCCATAGAGGATGCCTCTGGCTCTGAAACTGTCCATAGAGGATGACTGTGGCTCTCAAACTGTCCATAGAGGATGACTCTGGCTCTAAAACTGTCCATAGAGGATGACTCTGGCTCTCAAACTGTCCATAGAGAATGACTGTGGCTCTCAAACTGTCCATAGAGGATGACTGTGGCTCTGAAACTGTCCATAGAGGATGCCTCTGGCTCTGAAACTGTCCATAGAGGATGACTGTGGCTCTCAAACTGTCCATAGAGGATGACTCTGGCTCTCAAACTGTCCATAGAGGATGACTGTGGCTCTCAAACTGTCCATAGAGGATGACTCTGGCTCTCAGACTGTCCATAGAGGATGACTCTGGCTCTCAAACTGTCCATAGAGGATGACTGTGGCTCTCAAACTGTCAATAGAGGATGACTGTGGCTCTCAAACTGTCAATAGAGGATGACTCTGGCTCTCAAACGGTCCGACACTGATCGTAAAGCAAGGCTGAATTTTGTCAACTGGTACCGTTACGGGGTGCACGCTGGAGAAATAGAACCCCACGCTCGTGTCGTGTATTGATACAGCTTGGCTGCATCTCGATGCGTTCGTGAAGTTTCAGAATAATGGGTATTGATATGCAGAAAGTCACGTGTTAATCCACGAAGTGTCATTCCATCCAGGCTTAAATAGCTTTTCATGTTTTAGCTCTGCTATGTGTTAATGTTACATTAAGGTGTTTTTATTTTCGGTTTTTTATTATATCCTTGTCAAACATGATATGTTTGAGAGACCCAGTGTGCGATATAGATTGTACAGTAAATTTTAAAAAAAAAAAGAAAAATGGTGACTTGTATACTATGTTATCACGTGACAAGCTGCAAGTTTAGGCCCGGTGTTGGAACTTTATGTTTGTAATATTTGATATGTAATTAATTTGAACGAGCGAGGGTGGAAATTACAGTGAGACATGCAAACACAATTGAGTTTAAAAACAATTTATTGAATGGAGTGCTCGTAAAAATGCATCTCTTCAGTGTAACCTGTTGATTCGTGGTTATTGTTTCGTGTATATCAGTGTTATGGCCGTAAAATCCCATTGTATTGATTTCGTATAGGGAGACGTCAGCCTGTATAAGGGGAGCTCCAAACCTACAAAACCGCGACCATTTGTGTGGATATTGACCGCGGAATTTGACATTCATTATTATATTCTGCAGCATGTGGAGTCGAAGCGGTGGATGAGAAAGGTGGCTCAATCGTATCATTAGTGACAGTGTTTTAACAGGGAAATAACAGGCTGGGTCACGAGTGAAATGTGTGATATTGCTTGCGCAGGAAACAGTGGCGCAGGCAATTTGCAGTATGAAAACAGACTCTGGACACACAGTTCTGGACCCCAAAGTACGGCGCGGCTCGTGCCTGCCAAGCCCACAAACCATCTTTCACGTATTTGTAACGTCAGTAAGTTTTGCCGTCTCTGAAACCTTCTGTCTAGATCTACGTTGTCTCTGGTTACGCCGTCAAGGCATACCGCGGGAGTAGACATATGGCTTCACTCGTTTTTAACCTCGGTATTGGATGGAGGCGAGTGGTCAAATCCACGCTACGGCCGTTTTATCTCCCGGAGAGAACCCCGGTACACATTGTATATAGATCTGTTCACATATTTCTCCAGTTCTGTAGTCCTCCGGGCCGGGATAGCTCAGTCGGTGTAGCGACTCGCTACGAGCTGGGCGGTTCGTGGATCTAATCCCCTTGGGGGGGCGAGATTTTCGCTCCCGTCCAAACCGGTCCTGAGGCCCACCAAACCTCCTGTACAGTGGGTACCGGGTCTCTTCTCTGGGGGTAAAGCGCCCGGGGTGTGGCGGTGACCACCCACTCCCATCTAGCTCCTAGGTTGAAAAAAGAGTAGAGCTGTACCTCTACTACCGCTCTAGGCTTTCATGTTCTAGGGTGAACTTTATCCTTTGCCTTACTTGTAATCCTCCGCTTCATGCTACAGAGTAACTGGGTGCCGAGGGAGGGGGGACTATTTCCTTTGGAGTAGAACGGCCGGTGTGTGAAGCTGATCTAGTGTCGAGGTTAAAAATGAATGAAGCTGTATGTGAAGCCTGGTGTGGAGATACATCGTGAAGTAGTTGTCTGTAAGTTAACCGTTAGAAACATGGCGACTGTGCGAAACTTGCAGTTCCTATCTGCTGGATGTAACTTTCACCCTGTAGTTAAGTAATACGTCCTTAGTATTTTTTTTTTGTGGTGAAGGGCCCCGCAGCAGAAGCTACGGACGCACCGCAGCCTTGAGGCTTATTGTGCAACCCTGTGATGAAGATGAAGAGAAAGATGATCAGTTTTTTTTTATTTTTACGAGTAATGGAGCACCGGTGGAATGAAATTGACAGGGGAAAACCGAAGTACTGGGGGAGAGGGGGAGGAAACCTGTCCCAGTGCCACTTTGTCCACCAAAAATCCCACAAGGGCTGACCCGGGATTTTTTTTTTTGTATTAATTCCTGGGGTTTCCCCTTTGATCCATTTGTACTGTTGAAGTCCTTTTTGTCCTGCATGTCACCTTATGTTTCATGCTACTGTCCTTATACAACAAACACAACACAAACATCCATGCCCCCGGTGGGATTTTTTTTTTCCCCTTTGATCCATTTTTGTACTGTTCAAATCCTTTCGTCCTTCATGTCACTTTTCGTTCCATATTACCGTCCTTACAACAAACACAACACAAACATCTTTGCCCCCGGTGGGATTCGAACCCACAATCCCAGCAAGCGAGCGGCCGCAGACCCACGCCTTAGACCGCACGGCCACTGGGATCGGCGAAACTGACATCTCGGAGAAAAACCTGTCCCAGTGCCAATTTGTCCACCATAAATCCCACATGGACTGACCCATGATCGAACCCGGGCCTCAGCTGTGAAAGGCCGGCGACTAACCGCCTGAGCCACGGCACGGCCGATTCGAACCCACGATCCTAGTAAGCGAGCGGCCGAAGACCCACGCCTTAGACCGCACGGCCACTGGGATCGGCCGGGATCGAACCCGTGCCTCGGCGGTGAGAGGCCGGCTACTAACCGCCTGAGCCATGGCACGGCCGTTCTTACTATTAATGGTAGTAACAAATGTGTAGTACCGTTACTTACGCCGTAAAGGAAGCTGTACGAGTTCTTCTTGGAACTCGTTTTGTTTGCCATTTCTTTTGTCATCTTGCCTTCGTAGGCTTAACTAATTGATTACGACTTTGCAAGTTCCCGTAAAATTCTCGTAGAAGGATCCACATAAAAGAACTAGACTCAGCGTTTTGAGTTTCACATTTAGTCAGGTGGGAGCCTTGGTAGTATAGTCGGTGTAGTAACTGTGGTATTGGCTGGACGCTTCGGGGTTCGAATCCCGGTAGGGACAGATTTATCTCTTCTCAAAAACGTCCGGACAGTCTCTGGGGTCCACCCAGCCTCCAGTCAGGCCCGGGCCTTGAAGCTGACTGTTGGCTTTCATCTGGCGTCGAGGTTAATCGGCAGAGCTACTCGTCCACTTCCTCGTACGCCTTCATCGCGCGGACAGCCTTACCTTTTACATAAGCTTCTGGTTTTTATCAAATGCTCTCGGTTTCACGATGTGTGGATGTGGGATGAATAGTCTGGACATTTGTCTACCTATTTGCGTGTTTCTTATTGAAAACTACTGAACGATCTTACAAGTTTGGCACAGCGAGGCTACAGCAGAGTTTGTCGAAGGAATTAATCATGCATCTTAGTTTCAAGTTCGTCGTTTCTTCACCACAGTCAAGTAGTTCATTTGGCTAGGTAGGCCCAGGTAATGAAGCAAGTCGTTCAGATCTACAACTTAACGTTTGTCGGAAAAATATTTTCTGCGTGAGTCGTGTAACGTATCTGTAGTACGATTCAGTAACTTTTTTTGTTTTGTGGTGAAGGGCCCCGCAGCAGATGCTACGGACACACCGCAGCCTTGAAGCTTATTATGCAACTCTGTGATGAAGATGATTAGTTTTTTTTTCATTTTTCCGGGTAATGGAGCACAGATGGAATGAAATTGACAGGGGAAAACCGAAGTACTCGGGGAAGAACCTGTCCCAGTGCCACTTTGTCCACCACAAATCTCGCATAGACTATACCCGGGCCTCCGCGGTGTGAGGCCGGCTACTAACCGCCTGAGCCATGGCACGGCCTTTCAGTAACCTTATGACCTTTGGTTTGTATCTGCAGTACGTTAACATGTCGAGGTATGCAGTCGGTGAGCAGAATTGCCTTGCAAGGTATCTGTCAGCGTCCATTGCTGTCATTTATGAGTGTCAAATGAACGACTTAAAAAGTTTACCAGTTAATTTAGTGCAGATAGGTTCGATACAGCTTTGTCATACGCAGTAAATACAGTCTAACCCGGATATAACGACATCGGTTTACACGACACCTCGCCTATAACGTCAGATATTCTGTGGTACTAATTAATTCCTCACTGTTAACCATAATCCTCGGTTATAACAACGCTCGTTTATAACGACAAAAGATATACAGTCCCTTTCATGACGTTATAACCGAGTTCGACAGGCCGATGACTTGCTGTGTCTACAGCTTCACACAGTAGGGTCTCGATTTTTTTTTTTCGAATTTTAAGGTTTTCATTTGACTCGTCCGCGCCTGTGTCTAACCTTTTCTCACCCTTTACTTCAATTTCTAATTCAGCAGTACTGTCTTTAACGCAGTGCATTTTTCGGGTATGGCTTTACGTTGCATTATGGGGTCGTCCTGCACATTCGAATAAAACTACCCTGCAACAGCAGTCTCTTTACATGCGTGGGTGGGGTGTGAGGGGGTGGATGGGTGATAGCGGTAGTGATGGTGGTGGGTGGTTATGTTAGTGTCGGGGATTGCTGGCTATCGATCGCGTAAGATGGACCCCTTCACGTCGTCCTGCACCGCGGACCGTACCGGCAGCAGCGGATAGATGATGGTTGTTGGCCACGGCGTGAGTACAGAATTTGGTGCCAGTTCACTGTCCGTTATTCGTGATGCGTGGGTACGTTGTAATTTTGTCTGGATCACTGTATGAGACGCGTGAAGTTGCCCCTTTTCCACGCCATGAAGGCATATAGGGGGAGGAGAGGTACGTCTCCACTTATTCTTAATTTCCATACTAGATCATAAAACAAATACAGAGATTGCAAAGGAATTAAATATAACCGCAGTTTTGGACAAAATAAGGACTACAAGAGAAATTGGATAGGTAAAGCAATCCCATTACAAGCCTGGACAGGCCCTTACGGTTCCAGGAGGTTGAGGCTCTCAGATTTCCAGACAATCGACACATGAAGGTGGTAAGGTTATCAGCCCTACGCACCGGCCGCCTTTACGCCCAGGGCCTTAGTGCGATCGAAAGGATTATGTCAATGAAAAATTCCAATGACACCATCAGGAATCGAACCCGCGACTTTCCGGCTTGTAGCGCAGTGCCTCAACCAACTGCGCCACCGCGTGCGCCAAGAGAAATTGGATGCAGCATGTAAATAGAATGGCTAGTAACATTGCGCAGGATAATGAATAACTACACCCCAAAAGGCAGAAGGAACCGGGGAAGACCATTGAAGAGACTTCTGGATGAGTGAGACTGGAACGGGTCAAGTGGCCGAACTGCGTGACAGCTACATGACTATGACTAGATAATGGTGTGTAGTAAGTGATACGCCTCGGCCAGTAAGGTCTGATACACCGTTGAATGTGGGGCTGGGTGGGTTTAGAGTCAGTGTGGACGTTTTGGAGAAGGGACAACTGTGTCTTGCACCTTCCGGGAATCGAACGTCACACCGGCGAGGCTGTGGAGCGGTCAGTGTCCTACCGGAAGGTTGCGATGTGCGTCTTACGGCGTGCGTGATGCGTTCTGTGCGACTTGGGACAGGAGTACGGCGCGGGCAGTCTTCTGAGTCTGACCGCGACGGTTTGACATACAGTAGAACCTCGGTTATCCGAACTTCGTTTATCCGAAACTCGGGTTAACCGAAACACAGTGGAGGGGCAATGCAGCTAAAAGAGTTGTGAAAGAAAAGTTCCAACTAAAATATCAGATTTTTCGTATAAATTTGTAGTGTTGCATTGCATCTGTAAATATAATACACTTTGTTGTGCCATAAATTTTATTAACATAAGACGTGTTTCTGAATAAATGTTATTTTTATTGGACCTTATCACGTCAAGCTGAATTACCGAATTATCCGAAAATTTTCTTATCCGAAATTGGGTCCGCCCCCTTTATTTCGGATAATCGAGGTTCTACTGTAGTCTACGGGCTGGACGGTCCGGAGGTTCGAATCCCAGTCACGGCAAGAGATTTTTCTCCAAAACTTTCATACCAGCTCTGGGGCCCGCCAATCCTTTTCAGTTGATCCCGGCGTTCTTTCCCCGGCGGTCAAGTGGTCAGGGCGCTATGTTGACCGCTTACCTCCATCTGGCGCCGAGATTAATGGGTAGAGCTATACCTGTACTCCATCTATATGCCTGCTGGGATTGGACAGGGACAAGTTTCATTTTTTCTGGCAAGCAGTTAAGAAGTGTTATTCTCCTTCTTGTTTCGATCATTTGAGGCACTTGGTTGAGCAGTACAGGTAGGACCCGTTTTACGACAGGGTTAGGTTCCAGCAAAACAGGATCGTAAAATGAAAAGTCGTAAAACGAGACCAAAATAGGACCCGTTTTATGACAGGGTTAGGTTCCAGCAAAACAAGGTCGTAAAATGAAAAGTCGTAAAACGAGACCAAAATATAATGTAATTGAATGAGATAGGTTCCAAAATTCCTAAAATTTTTCCAAGTATATACTAATATTTAAGGTAATATTTTGAAACAGTCGTTAATGTGAAAAGTCGTAAAATGGACCGTCGTAAAACGGGACGTACCTGTACCATAGACACGCCTCTCGGTCAGCCTGTATTTAAATGCATCTGTTTATGTAAGAGGTCACGCTGAAGTCACGGGGCGCTCACGTCAGCGCGGGTATTCTTCGGGAGAATGTATTTTCCAAAATGATGTCGTTACACCCCATATCGCGGTTGGTTTGAGGTTGTGAACGTGATTAAAGCAAAATGAACTGTGCTGGAGTGTCGCAAGAGCGTTCAGGGTGGGTAGTATACCGTGAGCATACTTTGAGCTGACCGCGAGGCTGTAATTCGGGGAAGGCGGCTGATTACGCGAGATGTTTTTGAGGAAGTGCTGCCGTAGCTTAGTAGCTTATTTGTCGTGCAGAGTCGGCCTTAGGCCTGTTGGACCATTTGACGTAATCGGGCCCCGCGCTCATGGGAGATTCGCGCATTAGTAATTTTTAAAAATACGCAGTGTGATGCCACACAAAGTCATCGGACTGATTTTATAATGATTTATAATATAATGTTAATATAAAGAAACGAGTTTTTTTGGCTCTTCACAATAACTTTTAGGGGTTCGCCACAAGGATCGCAATAGGGCCCCCGCGTTTGCTAAGGCCGGCGCTGTTTCGTGTACCGATATTATTTCGAAATTATTTTTAAGAACTTCGTTGTTGGCGCTGCTGTGTGTTCGTATTGAGAGTCATATTAATTGTATCAATTTACACAATAGCAATTGAGATAAAGCCAGGCTTTAGCTGGGGTTCACAAATCCCAGTTGCTGGCCGACTGAAGTTTATATGGTGGCGCCTAATGTTTGTGGCTCCCCTGTGTGGGACTTGTCATCCTCCTGGCGCCTAGAATTATGAGGTGGCTCCATGATTTTTGGAGAATTTGTGCACCCCTCGCCTATAGTTGGCCGCCTTCATCTTCGTTCAGAAGTCAGTTACTTGAGAAACGCCGTGCAGGTCAACGGTTGATGTGCGTGAGACTGGCCCAGGTCAGCGGCATCTGTGTAACACGACAGGCAATGTGCGTAGAGTCGGTGGACTAGTGGTTAGCGTGCTCGCCACTGGATCCAAGGTTTGCGGGTTCGATCCCGGCCGATGTCGATGGATTTTTAAGGGTGATAAAGGGGAAGTAAAGCCGTCGGTCCCATGTCGTAGATTTACAGCATGTAAAGGAATCGTACGGGCATGAATAGAGATGTTTCGTAAGCAAAATTCAGCGGTCATTTCTCACCCAAGTCTCCTGACTGACTGCTAGATGGCGCTGGCAGTTACATCATCAGGATTGAGTAGAACTTGTGCAGTCAGTGGACTGGTCACTCACTACACCTATGCACACGACTAAAGAAACCTCCGAAAGGAGGCCGTATGCTCCACGAAGAGGGACAGGATAAATAATAATAATAATAATAATGTGCGTAGAACGTAAAATTGTGGCGCTTTCGCGTAACCATTGTTGCCATGGAAACGCATCAGTACGTTTTCTGTTTTTGTTGACCTGCATGTAGCTGTCAACAATATAAAACCTTTTGAGTGTTTGCAAGAATGGGTTCACTTTGCATTGTTGTCGAGCTACAAATATTTTGTATTGCTGCCAACAATATAAAACCTTTGAGTGTTTGCAAGAATGGGTTCACTTTGCATTGTTGTCGAGCTACAAATATTTTGTATTGCTGTCAACAATATAAAAGTACTTAGGTCTGCTATTTTTGTCTGTTTTTAACCAAATTTGGAGTTTCTCGACACATTTTCGTGGAAGTACCCGTATCAAATTTCACGAAAATTCGTCCAGTGAGGGCCGCGCTGATACATGGAAAGGCAGAAAGGTAGACAGACGGACATGCAGAAGCTAATATGCGCTTTTCGCTGTTTATGCGAACACGCATACTATAAAGGAATACGTGAAGGGGAAATACAGAAAAAATGTGCAGTTATACATGGATTTGTTGTTGGATTGACAACGATGTATACACACAGATACACGTTGAAAGAGGAAGCACTAGATCGCAGTCTGTGGAGAACTCGTTTTCGAAGAGGCTATGGACGTGTCGTAAGACAGACTGCGGAATGAATGAACAGCGTACAGTAAGTTTGTGGGGGGGGGGGGGGGGGTAAGAATTTGGAATGAGGTTGTCGTGACATGACGTGATATGTCTAGACCAGTGGTTCCCAAAGTGTGCTCCGCGGATCCCAAGGGATCCGCGACCAGTTCCCACGGGATCCGTGGATACATTTCTGTAATGGCTGATTTGAAGTTTACTTATTATTTAATTAACGGAATAATGTTTTGTTAAAAATAATCGCGGGGCTTCTTTAATTGGCGATATGTTTATTTCGTATGGCCGTTAGAATATCTAATTAAGAAACGTCCTGTACCCACGAAGCGAGCGACAGTCGTTTTAATTAAGGTCAAATCATGCAATGCATTGTTACGTATGCTATTGGTATGTATTTGTAGCTATCTAAAATCAGTTCTGAGATATAGATTTTTAATTTTAGATACCTGTGATCTGGACAGACTATATTTACGTGAGCAAGGATGTGAGGATCCGTGGTTTTTTTCAAAGCCAAAAAGGGTCCGCGAGCAAAAAAGTGTGGGAAACGGTGTTCTAGAACAGTGGTATTCAACCTGGGGTACGCGAAGATATTTTAGGGGGTACGTGAAACTAAAAAAAATAAATCTATTATTTCATGATAGACACTGAATAATCAGGGCGAGATTTAGGATTGGCCACAAGAGACCCGGACGTAAGGACATGCGATTTGGGGGCGCAATTCTCTCTCTCTCTCTCCTCTCTCCTCTATGCGATTCTTATGTGGGCGGCTAGTTTTATTTTATTCCACATAGTGCATATAATTTTGCTTTGCTAAAATACCTTTGTTCCTTTATTAATTTTTATATAATAGACAATAATATATTTGTTATTTAATAGCTCGATTCTCATTTTTTCATTTAAAACTTATTATTTAATACATTATTTTTGATGTAATTTATTTAACTTATTTTAGATGTAGATTATAGACCGTGTATAACTTGAATTATGCACCAACAACTTTGGGGGTACAAAGTTGAAGAGAAATTATATGTGGGGGTACGCAAACAAAAAAGGTTGAATACCGCTGATCTAGAAGAAGCATTTATAGAGACGAACTGGGCAGTGAGCCATTGTTGATGGTAGTATGTCCAACAACTGAAATGGTTACCGCCCCGAACACAGGTGTAGAGCTGTACCGCTACATTATCCTGCTCCAGAGGTTAGTCGCCGGCCTTTTCGCCCCCCCAGAGTCCCGCGTTCGGGCAAAGTGGCACTGGTGCAGGTTCTTCTGCAAGTACTGCCGGTTCCCTCCGTCAGTATCATTCCACTAACGCTGCATAGGCCTGTTCGCTCGTTTTGTCCGTCAAGGACACATTATATAATCATAACCGTTAACAGCGTCATTAAATAATACATTTACAAACTTAATTATACCGCAAGGTCATTTGTGTTTCTGATTCGGGGTTTCTATTGCAGAAAGAAGTTCGTGGATGGGTAAAGGTGGGGAACCATGGGTCTGAGAAATAATGGGATCTGAGATTCTCATAGCGTTGATGCCTAAGATTAAAGTTTTCTGGTATTTGACGCTTTGTGGTTGGGGGATTGTTGCATCATCTTCAGGACTGACGTTACAGATGACAGTTGATCCTCCGAAACGTCGGTAACCACTCAGCCAACGACACGGCGTCTCATTCCAGGAGACCTGGGACCTCAGCTGCAGAACGCCTGTTAGTAACAGTTTACAGTCAGGCCTGATGATTGTCGTCAGCCATTTTGATACTGTAAATGTCAATTTTTGATATAAAATGTTACATGGTTTATAAATTTTCCCAGTCCTGATTTATTCCAAAATTGATGCTGTGCACGTGTATGTGTAATTGGTGCAGCTGCTATTTGTCGTCATGCGTGCAGAGAGATAGGTGAAGTTTAGAGCCTGATTTAACACAATTTACAGTGCTCGCAGTTTCGTGCAGTTCAATTTTATGCAACTCTGCATTTGTCATCAAGCCTCATCGGCGATCTGTGGTGTATAGTTCGCCGCAAATTATAGTGACTGCATCGAGTGACATTTGATCGTATGAGTGTATTATCAAATTCATGTTTTTTTGGTTCATGCTTGTTCTTTGGATTAGTTTATTTACCGCCATGAATGTTGGAGATCTTGAGCCGAACCAGCTTTGTAATTGTGGGCTCGAATTCCTGTGGGGACGTCGGTGTTCGTCCACGTGTTCCTGTGTTGTTCTGTGTATCGTGTCATTGTGGGCTAGATCCCCCGTGTTTTGTTGTAAGTCCAAAGGTACAATTGGGGCACGCAGTGGCGCAGTTGGTTGAGGCACTGCGCTGCAAACCGGAAGGTTGCGGGTTCGATTCCCGATGGGATCATTGGGATTTTTCATTGACATAATCCTTCCGGTCGCACTATGGTCCTGGGTCGACTCAGTCTCTAACAGAAATGAGTACCAGGAATATTTCCTGGGGGTAAAGGTGGCCGGTGCGTAGGGCTGACAACCTTACCAACTTTATGTGCCGATTGTCTAGAAATCTGGGAGCCTCAACCTCCTGGAACCCTAAGGGCCTGTCCAGGCCTGTAATGTGATTGCTTTACCTTTACCTTTACCAAAGGTACAATTAAACATACAACGGATATTCAGCAAATAAAGTTTCCCACGTCATACAGATTAAATGGGAAGTCATTAGAACGTTAAACGTAGCCAGTTTATTCCACTGAAGTATCAGTTTGCACATTGATGCATTTGTCTCATCTTGGCACGAGCAGAAATTGGGCTTTTGCTTTCGCTACCATTCGCGAACAGCCATTTCCATTTCCTCGTCATTGTGGAATCGGCTAGCACGCAAATGTCGTTGCTTCAGTGTTTATTCCACAGTAAGAGGGAAGTGGAAATGGCTGTCTAAATATCTAGCTAAATCTGTAACCTGATCTTTGTTGGAACATCTTAATAGTTTAATAAATCTTATTCTGACAAATGTACACTGTTTATGTTATTTAACACAGTTTTATTTAAAAAATGCCCAACATGTTTCGAACGAATTTATGGTCCATCTTTAGGGGCTCACTTTCTCAAATTACATCAGCTATATATTTATGGTACATATTAAAATATAAGTTAAATAAAATGTAATTTGAGAAAGTGAGACCCTGAAGATGAACCATAAATTGGTTCGAAACATGTTGGGCATTTTTTAATAAAACTGTGTTAAATAACATAAACAGTGTACATTTGTCAGAATAAGGTTTATTTAATCAAAAAAGAATGTACGGTACAAGTAACGTAAATCGTAATAAATCTTACAGGGTACCCCATTAATATTCTGCCATTATTTATTCACAAATTCCGTTCCCCATTTTTCCGTTTCTGGACAACTGATCAGTATATAACCTTGATTTCAGGCTTCCGCCGCGATGTTGATGAAATCCGCGATCTTCTGGGGTATTACGCGGCGTCGTGTGGTAATTGTTTACCGACGTTTCGGGACAACGTATCGGTCCCATCCTCACGGTTGTGTAAATTATATGAAATGTAATTTATATTTCATATTTTATACATTTTGTATCATTTGTGAGATCTCGCAAAATTTTTACATTTTTGCATCGAATTTTAAGTTTTTGTATGAACAAACACCTGATGGTGATCGGCTTGATCGAAACATGTTGCGTTTGAGAAATAATAATAGATACAGGGTGTCAGACGGAATACACAGTGCTGTTTACGTAAAGATTATTCAGTTGCACCCTGTATAGGCCTACAGAGCCTCTGCTGATTTGTTTTACGTAACCGCTCAGCCAGTTTGTAGACAGTTCTTAGGACTTTAGTCACACCTACTGAAGATGATAATTCCAAGTATCATTTCCACAACTTCAAAGAGCGTGTGCTAGCACAGTCGCTACAGTCCAGGTTATTCCGTCCTCGCCGCACTGACATTAGTGACTCGTTTTCCTTCTGCCATTTAACCTTATCGCCACTAGCATAGATAACCGGGCAAGGCCCCCGCCCCCGCAACTCGATAACCGCCCCAACCCCCTGAATTATTAGCGACGTTATTCCCAGATCTCATAACAGGGACCCAGAATACTCCCTTCTGTCACAAGAACGGAATCCAGGCCGCAAGTATCCATAACAAATTTTGGTAATTCGTACGTTTGGGGGCTCGCCTTGACCCACGGGAATCCCCCGCTTGGCGGGCTCTGCGGGGGCCGTATGTAGGCCACTGCTTGTCGCTTAGCCGGTAATACACAACGTCCACACCGGCTGTCTTCATTTCAAATAGGTTGTACAGTTTTGAATTAAAACGAGTTTCGTCCAGGCAGATGCTGGCATAGTATTGCCATTTAAACCACGACAGCGTTATGTCATGTTAACTGTTCATCATTAAGCCGGGATTAGACGGCGCGCGGCTCGTCAAGTGACGTGACGTCACTTGCTCGGCCAACAGATCGGAACAGAAAAGACAATCTGGCTACACGACGCGGCGCAGCTCGGCAAATGGCGGACCAGCGGCCTTGCTCGGGTAGGTTTGGCTCGGCTTGTGGAATAACGCGTCGTGTTGTTCTGCTGCGACTGGCTTGGCTCGTAGACTGCAAGCCCCGTGTAGCCGCAACAGCTGCCCGCGCCGAGTCCCTTTGAGGATCGTGCGGCGATCCAACGAGCCTCGCTCGCCCATTCACGCGCCGCGCCAGGCCGGATACATGGCGCGTTTGAATACGATTCTTTGTCAATGACGTCAGTTGTGACGTAAAACGAGCCGAGCCACGCGCCGTCTAGTTGAACCTTTAGACTGCATATGGTCCGAGGGACAGCCTTGTTTAATAAAGCCTAATTCTACTGAACGCCGTACTGTGCATACAATATATCACCTCATTGAGTTGAATTAGATGCAGTTCATATGTTTACCATTTTGGCGTTAGAAGCACAATAATTGTGACATATACAGAGCTTGTATACATGTATAAAGGTCGTTTCAGAATTAGGCTGTAGGTTTTGAGGCTTTGACGGGGGTTGTTGATTAGTAAGGTAAAGCTATCCCATTACAGGCCTGGACATCTATAAGGTTGAGGCTCCCAGGTTTCAAGACAATCGGCACATGAAGGCTGTAAGGTCAGCCCTACGCACCGGCCGCCTTTACCCCCCAGGAGCTAGTCCTGGTACTCATTTCTGTTAGAGGTTGTGTCGACCCCAGGGTCATAGTGCGGCCGGAAGGATTAGGTCATGAAAATTCCCAATGACCCCCATCGGGAATCGAACCCGCGACCTTCCGGCTTGTAGCGCAGTGCCTCAACCAACTGCTTCACCACGTGCCCCCTGTTGATTAGTAGCTGGTCTTTTTTGGGGCGGGGGGGGGGGGGGTTTGCATCGTGTAGTCGTTGAATGCTTTGACATCTCGGAAGAACATCCGACCAATAGATGATAGAGATATAGTATGTTGAAATTATTAGGCGCCATCGTAAAAATCTAGTCCCCCGGCATCCGGATTTGTGTACCCCTGTATGGAACTTGCTGATCGGCTTATGCGTGCGTGTGCCTATACGTGTAGGTTGATTGAATACAGTCTTGATTGAATATATAGGCGATATTGAATAGCCGTAATTTTGTTACCTGTTCCCTTATTAACTTTGGTACATGACGATTGCTCTGTTGTGTGAATGATTCCATACTCAGAGGAGAGCTTCTGTTGTTCATTCGTACTAGCATCTATGCTGTGTCTGGCCATCATAGATTGGACATACGAGTACTGTGGGTTCCTTATCGTGCAACCGTGCTGTGAGCAACCTTAGGTTGTGTTAATACTCGTACATTCACTATGAATATTACCGGCACCGCCACTATTATTGTTCGTGGGCCGCGATAGCTCAGTCGGTATAGCGAATCGCTACGGGCTGGACGGTCCGGGGATCGAAAGGGGCCGATCCCAGTGGCCGTGCGGTCTAAGGCGTGGGTCTTCGGCCGCTCGCTTACTGGGATCGTGGGTTCGAATCCCACCGGGGGCATGGATGTTTGTGTTGTGTTTGTTGTATGGACGATAGCATGAAACATAAGGTGACATGCAGGACAAAAAGGACTTCAACAGTACAAATGGATCAAAGGGGAAAACCCCGGACAGGCAAAAAAAAAAAACCCCCGGTGGGGGCGAGATTTTCAACACTCTTCCGACCCTGGGGCCTACCCAGCCTCCTGTACAATGGGTACCGGGTCATTCCCGGGGGGTAAAGCGGCCGGGTCGTGGCGTTGACCACCCACCCCCATCTAGCGTCCAGGTTAAAGAAAGAGTAGAGCTATACCTCTACTACCCCTCTGTGTCTTCATGGCCTGTTTTAGGGTGAACTTTACCTTTACTCGGTGAGACACACCACACTCGGTAGGACTCCTCTGGACAAGTGATCAGCCCGACACAGAGTCCTCAGTAACAGTGTTATTAATGGCCGATCCCAGTGTTCGCGCGGTCTAAAGCGTGGGTCTGCTACCGTTCGCTTGCTGGGATTGTGGGTTCGAATCCCACCGGGGGCATGGATGTTTGTCTGTTGTGAGTGTTGTGTGTTGTCAGGCAGAGGTCTCTGCGTCGGCCCGATCGCTCGTCCAGAGGAGTCCTACCGAGTGTGTGTGTCACTGAGTGTGATCAGGTGCAACAATAAACCTCTACAGCTACAGTGAGTAGGTAGAAGCGGTCAGACTAAGAATGGAAGAAAGAATGGTGGTAATAGGTGTCATGTATGTACCGTGCACGTGCGACTGTTTAACTATTTCTCAGTAACTGAGTATTAATTTCAAATACATTAGACATTGTCTTGTGCTCAACTCTGTTCCTGTCGACTTGGTCCTTCTATTTAACCAGTCTATTACTTCATAATCATTGACATAATCCTTCCGGCCGCACTATGGCCCTGGGGTTGACACAGCCTCTAACAGAAATGAGTACCAGGACTAGCTCTAGGGGGGGGGGGGGGGGTAAAGGCGGCCGGTGCGTAGGGCTGACAACCTTACAGCCTTCATGTGCCAACTGTCTAGAAATCTGGGAGCCTCAACCTCCTGGAACCCTCAGGGCCTGTCCAGGCCTGTAATGGGATTTTTTTTTTTACATGGTGAAGGGCCCCGCAGCAGATGCTACCGACACACCACAGCCTTAAGGCTTCTGTAATGGGATTGCTTTACTCATCATTTACGTACCTTCCGTTTTACAAATTTACTGTTTAAAAGGAGTTGGATGTTTCAAATGAGAATGGTCGGCCATCTTTGTTAGATCGTACTAATTAAAAGACAACTTAAAGCAACAAAAGCTGGTAAGATGAGGGGAAGTGAGGCACAGAGTGCTGCCGCCTGTGTAGGCGTCCTATATCACAAATGTATACCTGCCTCAGTAGTCCTATCACATAAACTTACGTGCAGAATTAGTCATCCGTGATCGTGACTGAAGGTCACGTAACAGAATCTGATGAGACAAGTGAACGTGATTCCAGAAATCCGGCCGAGTGTGTCCATACAGTACAAATATCTGGAAATTGAATAAACCAAACAGACCAATTAGCGAGTCATTGCATGTCTGTCTTAACCCATTAAATACTAATACCAAGTGAAGTTATTTTTCTATCCTATGTTTCCCGTTTTCCGAAAGAGCGTTGCTTTTTGATGGTTCCCAAGTGTCGCCTGTTTGTCGTGGTGTGAGCAGCATGTCGTTGAAATGTGTGTAAAGCGTTGGTGCAGTGATATTGACAGGGGAAAATCATTTGAGTACTAAGATTAACGTGAATTATATTTGAAGTTGCAGCACGTACCGCGCAGTAAACACACACCGTCTGGGTTATAAAACCTGTCGGTTAATGCTATATAGGGAGATAATTGCTCTTTGTTCTGAGATCCACACAAAACACATAAATACAGTCCGTACCGCGCAGTAAACACACTCCGTCTCAGTTATACAAACCAGTCAGTTAATGCTGTACAGTGAAATAATCGCAGTTTGTTCTGAGATCCCCACAAAAACACATAAATACAGTCCGTACCGCGCAGTAAACACACTCCGTCTCAGTTATACAAACCAGTCAGTTAATGCTGTACAGTGAAATAATCGCAGTTTGTTCTGAGATCCACACAAAACACATAAATACAGTCCGTACCGCGCAGTAAACACACTCCGTCTCAGTTATACAAACCAGTCAGTTAATGCTGTACAGTGAAATAATCGCTGTTTGTTCTGAGATCCACACAAAACACATAAATACAGTCCGTACCGCGCAGTAAACACACTCCGTCTCAGTTATACAAACCAGTCAGTTAATGCTGTACAGTGAAATAATAGCTGTTTGTTCTGAGATCCACACAAAACACACAAATACAGTCCGTACCGCGCAGTAAACACACTCCGTCTCAGTTATACAAACCAGTCAGTTAATGCTGTACAGTGAAATAATCGCTGTTTGTTCTGAGATCCACACAAAACACATAAATACAGTCCGTACCGCGCAGTAAACACTCCGTCTCAGTTATACAAACCAGTCAGTTAATGCTGTACAGTGAAATAATCGCAGTTTGTTCTGAGATCCACACAAAACACATAAATACAGTCCGTACCGCGCAGTAAACACACTCCGTCTCAGTTATACAAACCAGTCAGTTAATGCTGTACAGTGAAATAATCGCTGTTTGTTCTGAGATCCACACAAAACACATAAATACAGTCCGTACCGCGCAGTAAACACACTCCGTCTCAGTTATACAAACCAGTCAGTTAATGCTGTACAGTGAAATAATAGCTGTTTGTTCTGAGATCCACACAAAACACATAAATACAGTCCGTACCGCGCAGTAAACACACTCCGTCTCAGTTATACAAACCAGTCAGTTAATGCTGTACAGTGAAATAATAGCTGTTTGTTCTGAGATCCACACAAAACACATAAATACAGTCCGTACCGCGCAGTAAACACACTCCGTCTCAGTTATACAAACCAGTCAGTTAATGCTGTACAGTGAAATAATAGCTGTTTGTTCTGAGATCCACACAAAACACATAAATACAGTCCGTACCGCGCAGTAAACACACTCCGTCTCAGTTATACAAACCAGTCAGTTAATGCTGTACAGTGAAATAATAGCTGTTTGTTCTGAGATCCACACAAAACACATAAATACAGTCCGTACCGCGCAGTAAACACACTCCGTCTCAGTTATACAAACCAGTCAGTTAATGCTGTACAGTGAAATAATCGCTGTTTGTTCTGAGATCCACACAAAACATATAAATACAGTCCGTACCGCGCAGTAAACACACCGTCTGGGTTATAAAACCAGTCAGTTAATGCTGTATAGGGAGATAATTGCTCTTTGTTCTGAGATCCACACAAAACATAACAAATACTGAACGTAGAATCTTTAGGAGCGTTCGCAAAATTACGAAAAGCGACTCCTAGATTAGTCATGTCTGTCCGTCTGCATGGAACAACTCGGCTGACGCTGGTCGGATTTTCATGAAATTTGATATGAGAATTTTGCAAAAATCTGTCGAGAAACTTTCAAGTTTCATTGAAGTGTGACAAGAATAACGGGTTCGTGACATAAAGACATATGTGTATTTATATTTACGATCATATCTCGCTGAATTCTTCTTGGAATGAGAAATGCTTCAGTCAAAGGTTGTAGAAAAAATCAAAACGTATTTTCTGTTCAATAACTTTTATTCTGTAAATCGCTTGCTGTACAGTCCTTCTACACGTCTAGAAGCAATTGCCCTAACACACGGCGCAAGAACCCAGAATACCTTTCTCAATACGAACACAGATTTGCAACTAATAAAGTACTTTAAAGTTGTGTCGTTTCCAGTAATGTGGCAACCTTCCCGCATGACCTCAGCCGTATCTGTCGCTGTAGTCCTCCGTCTCCCTCTCGCCCGTTACACAAGCGACCAGACGTCTGGCTGTGGTATCGGCCGCATGCCTTTGAGGAGAGGGAAAGAGTTCAAAAGGACCCTACTGGGAAACACTGTCCCTCCCAACCCTCTCACACTTCTTACACGCTCTGCAAACTGCGAGGTATGGCACCAAATACAGGTAGGACCGTTTTACGACAGGGTTAGGTTCCAGCAAAACAGGGTCGTAAAATGAAAAGTCGTAAAACGAGACCAAAATATAATGTAATTGAATGAGATAGGTTCCAAAATTCCTAAAATTTTTCCAAGTATGTACTAATATTTAAGTTAATATTTTTAAACAGTCGTTAATGTGAAAAGTCGTAAAATGGACCGTCGTAAAACGGGACCTACCTGTACTCCGCAAGCCTAACGTTTTAGCAGACGCGCTGTAGAAACCGTTTGCAACACGAAGTAATAATTTTCGGGGGGAGGGGGGGGGGAGATTTACAAGTTTCCTCACTTTTTTTTAATAGGGAAAGGAACTGATTTCTTCCATGTCATTGGTATGGCGGTACAGTACCACCGGTACCGGCGGTACAGTACCACCGGTACCGGTGAATTTGCCACTGAAAAGGCGCCTTATCTTGCAGGAAGAACAAAGAAGGGATAACAGGAGGCAGGTGGAAGTATGAAAACTACGGACTGGAGTTACCTTAACGAGGAAACTGAAACAGCAGACAGTCCGTATTGTACATTTCGGGTGTTCTTTAAGCCTTTGCCTTATTAACTCCTTAAAGCCTTGTAATTGCTTTATGTACCATCAGGCTTAACACTAAACAAGACAGGCAATGTACGTATAACGTAACATCGAGGCGTGTTTGCGTAACCTTTGTTGCAGTGGAAAAACAGTATTACATATTCTGAGTGTGTGTCTGTAGCCTTAGTTATACGGCATGCAAAGCGCATGCGCCGTATTGTCATCTATGGCGTGTCTGGCTCTATCGTATTTTTCCGCATTATCTCATAAACGACACGATTTTTGGGGGAAAAAAGTTATTAAACAGTCAATGTGTGTCTTGATTTCCTCTACAACTTTTTTTCTGAAACATTTCTCATTCTGAAAAGAATTGAGCGAGATATTATCATAAATGTACATAGGTCTTCGTGTAAAGTACCGTTATTGTTGTCATATTTTAATGAAACTTGAACTTTCTTGAGAGATTTTTGAAAAATACTCAAATATTAAATTTCATGAAAATCCGTCCAGTGGGAGCCGAGTTGTTCCATGCGGACGGACCGGCAGACAGACAGGCATGACGAAGTTAGTAGTCGCTTTTCGCAATTTTGCGATCTCTCCTAAAAACGACGGACAAGCTTGAAGAACATACTAATCTGTCCATGAAGCAAATAAAATCGTATAATCTTACGTTTGCGAAAACAAGGATGCCATTCTGCCAGCAAAATAACGCCGTGCCGGGTTGATCGGTCCTGCCTTAATTGATACCTCACCCGCTGTAGCCACAGTTGTTTTGATTCCTGTGTTTCCGATACATTGTTTGGAACATTACTTGGATTTTTCTGTCAGTGAATGACTGGAGTTTGACTGGAGCGATTGGGTGTATGGATGTTTGAATAGGTAATTATATGGAGACAGACACTGATTGGTTAAGCTTATGGTGATGTATTGGTGACAGTCTTTAACAGGTACTTGTATATAGTTCAGTATTCATAATTTTGTTTAACCCTCTAAAGCCCAGTGGTTACTATATGTACCACCATGTTTAACATTTATAAATTCTACGTTCTGCCCACACAGTGTATTTATGTGTTTTGTGTGGATCTCAGAACAAACAGCGATTATTTCACTGTACAGCATTAACTGACTGGTTTGTATAACTGAGACGGAGTGTGTTTACTGCGCGGTACGGACTGTATTTATGTGTTTTGTGTGGATCTCAGAACAAACAGCGATTATTTCACTGTACAGCATTAACTGACTGGTTTGTATAACTGAGACGGAGTGTGTTTACTGCGCGGTACGGACTGTATTTATGTGTTTTGTGTGGATCTCAGAACAAACAGCGATTATTTCACTGTACAGCATTAACTGACTGGTTTGTATAACTGAGACGGAGTGTGTTTACTGCGCGGTACGGACTGTATTTATGTGTTTTGTGTGGATCTCAGAACAAACAGCGATTATTTCACTGTACAGCATTAACTGACTGGTTTGTATAACTGAGACGGAGTGTGTTTACTGCGCGGTACGGACTGTATTTATGTGTTTTGTGTGGATCTCAGAACAAACAGCGATTATTTCACTGTACAGCATTAACTGACTGGTTTGTATAACTGAGACGGAGTGTGTTTACTGCGCGGTACATACTGTATTTATGTGGTTTGTGTGGATCTCAGAACAAACAGCGATTATTTCACTGTACAGCATTAACTGACTGGTTTGTATAACTGAGACGGAGTGTGTTTACTGCGCGGTACGGACTGTATTTATGTGTTTTGTGTGGATCTCAGAACAAACAGCGATTATTTCACTGTACAGCATTAACTGACTGGTTTGTATAACTGAGACGGGTTGTGTTTACTGCGCGGTACGGACTGTATGTGTTTTGTGTGGATCTCAGAACAAAGCGATTATTTCACTGTACAGCATTAACTGACTGGTTTGTATAACTGAGACGGAGTGTGTTTACTGCGCGGTACGGACTGTATTTATGTGTTTTGTGTGGATCTCAGAACAAACAGCGATTATTTCACTGTACGGCATTAACTGACTGGTTTGTATAACTGAGACGGAGTGTGTTTACTGCGCGGTACGGACTGTATGTGTTTTGTGTGGATCTCAGAACAAACAGCGATTATTTCACTGTACAGCATTAACTGACTGGTTTGTATAACTGAGACGGAGTGTGTTTACTGCGCGGTACGGACTGTATTTATGTGTTTTGTGTGGATCTCAGAACAAACAGCGATTATTTCACTGTACAGCATTAACTGACTGGTTTGTATAACTGAGACGGGTTGTGTTTACTGCGCGGTACGGACTGTATGTGTTTTGTGTGGATCTCAGAACAAAGCGATTATTTCACTGTACAGCATTAACTGACTGGTTTGTATAACTGAGACGGAGTGTGTTTACTGCGCGGTACGGACTGTATTTATGTGTTTTGTGTGGATCTCAGAACAAACAGCGATTATTTCACTGTACAGCATTAACTGACTGGTTTGTATAACTGAGACGGGTTGTGTTTACTGCGCGGTACGGACTGAGTTTTTAAATGTGATTTATGTTTCTCGTGATGTTGAAGGTTTTCCTTGGTTTTCCTCGGTCCTAGAGCATATGCTGAGTTTGTACCCAAAATCCACGGTGTGGTGCATGCTTCTCGTGTAGCCCTCCCAAAATAACTTCCAAATTTTCGCCAGAACGCAGGCGTCGCAATGTGATCACAATTTTATCGTAGTGCTGTCCTCGAAACACAGAATTCAGCCCGAATGCCCAGCTTCTTACCTCCTAATGATAATAGTAATAATATAATAAAAACAATAAGTAAATTTACAAGACGTTTATCACGAGAAATTACATTACATGTACCATATATTGTAACCACAGAATAGCTGCATCGTCGTATGTATACCCTTGAGACATGGTTTGTTTCTGGCACACAATTGTAAATACCCTGTATAAAGGTGGTGGTGGTGATATAACGTGTCTGTCACTATATGCCGTTAGATCAGGTGGTTAGTCGCCGGTCTCTCACCGCGCAGGCCCGGATTTAATCTTAGGCCAGTCCATGGAAGATTTCTGATGGACAAAATGGTGTTGGGAGAGGGTTTTCTCTGAGTACTTCGGATTTTTCCTGTCAGTATAAGTTCACCAATGCTCCATACTTGCTGCTCTTACCAGAAGGACAAACGGGCGAAGCCTGGGAATGTTTCAGAAGTTTTGCAGAAATGGGGGAGCATTGGATAGGAAAGTACTTTCAATCATAGTCTTAATCTTATGGTTACTGTAGTTTTGTTGTGTCAGCGAGGCTGTAACTATATGAGGGGCAGTTGGGAAAGGCTTATAGTGTATGGCGAGTGCCACGTGAAGGGTACAGATTGAAATAATTGGATTGTAGGTGGCTGTGTCCCCGGTGTTCCGACACCGATACACCTCGGTCACTGTTGCAGGTGGCTGTGCCCCCGGTGTTCCGACACCAATACACCTCGGACACTGTTGCCGGTGGCTGTGCCCCCGGTGTTCCGACACCGATACACCTCGGACACTGTTGCAGGTGGCTGTGTCCCCGGTGTTCCGACACCGATACACATCGGACACTGCCTACCCAAAAAGATCGACCTGACGAATAACAAGTACTTTTCTTAGACTGCTGCAGTTACTTCATGCGACACGTAAACAACCCGAAGATTTTGATTTCAGACTTCCGCCGCGATGTAGATGAGATCTGCGTTCTTCTGGGATATTACGCGGCGTCGTGTGGTAATTGTCGACGTTTCGGGACAATGTATCGGCCCCATCTTTACGGGTCAAGAGTGCGAGAAGAGCGCAGATCCCAATCCGAAGATTTACAGTTTTCTGCAGTGGACAGGTTCGGTTCGCAGGACGGATATCACCACTCTTTTTGCGATCGTTAGCTCTAAGTTACGAAATTTTTATCCTGAAGATGGAGCTCTTGTATTTATTTAAGACCATCCACTGAAGACGTATGGCGCAGTAGAGATATAACTCCACGCATTTCTCACTTCAGTACTGGGTGGAAGTGATGAGATTCGCGTCCCAGTCACTTTGCTCCCAGCACCCACTGGGTGATCCCCAGAGCCAGCCTGAAGGCTGTAGAGATACGAAGACGCCCTGTGCCTGTTGGGAATTGAACCTGGATTCCTCTCGGTCGTCCACAAAGCCGATGGCACAAACGTGCCTGTGGTCATAGGATGGCGTTCCGTGGTACACCCGGGATGGCAGATATGTCTTTAGGAAGGTGTTGGTTCTTTAAAAAGAACCGTTTACTGTTCATGATGAAGTTTCCGAAAAAGAAATCCAAAACGTACCTCCATTGTAACAGCTCACATTTCCACCCTCCAATGGCTCGACAGCCCCTTGGGGGCGTAGGCCGCCTCATTTCGAGGCTTCACGATCACACTCAGACACACCACACTCGGTAGGACTCCTCTGGACGAGGGACCAGCCCGTCTCAGAGACCTCTACCTGACAACACACAACACTTACAAGAGACAGACATCAATGCCCTAGGCGGGATTCGAGCCCGCAATCCCAGTAAGCGAGCGGCCGCAGACCCACGCCTTAGACCGCGCGGTCACTGCGATCGGCAATAGCTCACATCCCCTGCCTAAATTTTGTTCTCCGTTTTGTATGTGCAGTGAGTAACCCTGCTGCTTGGTTTGCTCATATCCCTGTTGGAGCTGTATGAAAGAGATGGAGATAGACGTACGAGTTGGAGGGGGGCCGCAGCACATTGTCTTTGCAGAAAGGTGGTCTTTCGCCGCGGCAAATAGTCCGCCCGACGAGTGTAACAGCAGCGACAGTGGGAGACCTTGCTGGCTGCCCGGCCAGGTTGGTGTACTGTGAACTGGAGTGGCTTGCTGGCGTGAGGCGGTGGCAGGCCAACGAGGGGGGGACTGAGGGGGGGAGGGACGTGGAAAGAGAAGTCATTACGGGTCGCGCATCATGATCAATCTGCCTCACTTTCCCTCCCTGTTGCTGTTTCGGGGTACACTCGCATTAAAAAGCACCTAGTAATTTTCAACCCTTTAAGTACCCACATAACGTGAATTATATTGAAAGATTCAGTTCGTACCGCCCAGTAAACGCTCCGTATCTCGGGAATAAAACTAATCAGTATACGAAATAAGATATTGTACTTATAACGTAACATTGAGGAGCGTTCGCGTAATCATTGTTGCCGTGGAAAAACAATAAGTATTACATATTCTGAGTGTGTGTCTGTAGCCGTAGTTATCCAGCATGCAAAGCGCATGCGCCGTATTATATTGTCACCTGTGACCTGTCTGGCTGTACCATATTTTTCCACATTATCTCATAAACGGCACGATTTTGGGGAAAAGTTATTGAACATAAAATGTGTGTTTTGATTTTCTGTACAACTTTTGTCTGAAACATTTCTCATTTTAAGCAGAATTCAGCGAGATATCATCATAAATGCACATAGGTCTTTATGTAAAGTACCCGTTATTATTGTCAGATTTTAATGAAACTTGAATTTTCTCGACGGATTTTCGAAACTACTCAAATATTAAATTTAATGAAAATCCGTCCAGTGGGAGCCGAGTTGTTCCATGTGGACGGACGGGCAGACAGACGGACAGACAGGCATGACGAAGCTGATAGTCGCGTTTCGCAATTTTGCAAACGCTCCTAAAATGCACTGTGTGGGCAGAACATAGATTTTTCTGTTCATGTTCATGTTACGTAAAGTAATCCCATTGCCTTCAGTTGTTCAGCAAAACAGGTTTGTGAACAACCACACTTGATGGACAGAAGATTGTCTGCGGAGTGAATCGAACCATGACGCTGACTGTTTCGCTTAGGTGGCACATGGTTTGCACAGTACACGAACGCCGGTAAGAATATTTAGCTAAGTTAGTGTAGTAACAGTGGTATAAGGCATAGTTGGTTGACTTCCTGTTGACTGGACGGTACATATGTAATATTCATATGCCGTAACGCCTTTCGGTCGATATTGTGAATGTTTCCTTGGAAGCTAAATACATGCGACGTGGACTGATATGTGGAGGCTTATTGCGCACCTTAACGTCTGAAATACGTATTTTTTTAATATCTGGAAGGTATTGCGAGGTGGGGAGTTGTGGTTCTGCCACTGGTTACGTGGTAGCTTCTCAGGGTCCAGGTGCTTTTTGAAATCAAAGCAAGTCGTGATAGCCATTATTATAGCATGGATGTTTTGGGGTTGAGATTCAGCATTTGAGATTATCGTCGGATGTACTGACACTTTAAAGCCCAGTGGTTACTATATGTACCACCATGTTTAACATTCACAAATTCTACGTTCTGCCCACACAGTGTATTTATGTGTTTTGTGTGGATCTCAGAACAAACAGCGATTATTTCACTGTACAGCATTAACTGACTGGTTTGTATAACTGAGACGGAGTGTGTGTACTGCGCGGTACGGACTGTATTTATGTGTTTTGTGTGGATCTCAGAACAAACAGCGATTATTTCACTGTACAGCATTAACTGACTGGTTTGTATAACTGAGACGGAGTGTGTTTACTGCGCGGTACGGACTGTATTTATGTGTTTTGTTTGGATCTCAGAACAAACAGCGATTATTTCACTGTACAGCATTAACTGACTGGTTTGTATAACTGAGACGGAGTGTGTTTACTGCGCGGTACGGACTGTATTTATGTGTTTTGTGTGGATCTCAGAACAAACAGCGATTATTTCACTGTACAGCATTAACTGATTGGTTTGTATAACTGAGACGGAGTGTGTTTACTGCGCGGTACGAGCTGAATCCCTAAATATAATTCAGGTTAATCTTAGTCTTTGAATACCAGCGTCCTGTCCTATGAAGTAACTGGAATTATCTTCACACTGTATATGACGTGTAATTTAAATTATCAACAAAGCAACAGCACAAGTTAGGGAAAGGTTAAGGGATTTGAGGTTTTTTGTTTGCCGCACTGCTGGCTGGAAGACAATATGCATCCGGAAGATCCTGCGACCGGCCATCTCGACACAGGTTTTTTTTTTTGGGGGGGGGGGGGGGTCCTCTGTCTTCGAAACAAATGCTGCGGTCCTTCCCAAGATTCCAAGTTGCGAGTGCATGCTTTTTATGTGGCCGTCCGGATTTTAAATTCATCAGAATTTACGCCCTTCAGTTTAAAATAAGCCAGCTTACTTATCCAATTTATGCGCTTTAGCATTAATCAGAAATACAAATTCCGCGTCCCTTTTTTTTTTTTCAGGCCCTTAATTTCACCGTACTAACGTCTCCGTACTGCTATGAGAAGGACAAACGGGCGAATCCTGGAAACCTAGCAAGGCGATGCTCTTTCTTCCCCCAAATTGAAGTCTGTCACTTCAGCCCTCTCTTTCCTTCTCCGCTACTATATCTTACGCCCCCCTATCTCTGTCTTTTCATTATTCAAATGGTTAATGAAGTCGCTTTTGTGTTTTTCTATATACAGTGCGGCACTGTGCCGAGAGTAAATCTCGTCTCATGCGAGGGAATCTCCCACACTGATCGTTGTTCTCAGATTCACGCATCTCTGTTGCTGGATTGATATTGCCGTCTACACGTAGCCCTTCCTTGTTGTGGTCTCCTGTTAGGTTTTCCAGCCAGACTTTTCTATGTAATTCTGAACTCTGTCATGTGTCAACCCATGTCAAAATGAACAGCCTAAGGAAGGGTTAGGCTAGGCGCACACTTGCGATTTTTTCACGCGATTATTTAGTCGCACAAATAGAACGCACTGTTTTCAGTAGGAATGCGCGCACATGCGACTAAATAAAAGCAGCGATTAAAAAGATGCAACCAGCCCTATTTTACTAGCGACGCGACTGTCGCGAATTAAAATGGGTTACATAGACAGGAATGAACCTGCGCACACTTGCTTCTGCTGCTGTTCAGTCGCAGTTCAATCCTTGGAGAGAAATCTATCATTGAATATTATTGTATCTGAATTATTTGTTATTGATATTGAATTATGTCTGATAACAAATCTGCTGTTGATGATTCACCGTCACACATTGTTTTGGACACGGAGAAATTGATTTTTGAATTGGAAAAACGGCCTGCTCTGTATGACCAAAAATTTGACTTATAAGTGGGTGCACCCAATGTTTTCGTTTGCGTCTTTTTTTGGATTTCATACGGAGTAATAAGGCAGTCACACAAGTACTTTCGATGAAATCCATACCATTACTGAAATATACTAGCGATTTTTTTGGTCGCCGTGTGCGGACCGCAATACTTTTCGGCGATTGCGACTTTTCAGTCGCGGCGGCAATAAATCGCAAATGTGCGCCTAGCCTTAGAGGCGATGGAACCTTCCACGCTGATTGACCATCTTGCAGTCTCTACGTGCATTCTCTTTAGGTACAATACGTAAGTTACACGCACACACGCAGTGGTCCTGTAGACCAGCGGTCGCCAACCGGTGGTCCGCGGACCACTAATGCTCCGCAAGAAAATTTTGGTGGTCCGTAGAGAAATTTGGACATTATTTGCAATATTTATATTTATTATACTTATTTCAAACAAGCAGCAACAAATATCACACTAATAATTTTGTTATAATTAAAAAGTGCATTTCATATTAATAAAATGAAACTTTTATGAGCATTATTTTATAGATGTTTGTACCTTTTTAAAAAAAAATTCATGTTAGTGGTCCGCGGTATTCAAAATTGTGAGTTTAGTGGTCCGTGAGGTCCGAATGGTTGGCGACCGCTGCTGTAGACGAAACAGTTCTGTCAACGTTTATGAAGTGTTGATACAAATATCCGATATGGTAGTACTTCAGTTGACATCACTAGGAAGGGGTAGGGGAAAACTTTAAACATATCCCCCCTCTCACACATTTCTCAAACCAACAAAATGCACACTTCTTATTTATTATATAAAATAACTTATTTTTTTTACAACAAAATCAGTCCGACATGTTTCGGTTCTCCTGTGGAACCATCTTCAGGGATTTATATCTTGAGTTACACAAAATTACAAACGGCAAGTAATGGCACATAGTAAAGGGTAAAGATATAAAATGTGGATTTTCTCAGATGTTATTTGTAGGTCAGTTTTTATTTTAAACTGTGTCGCCGCTTGTAATGTTTCTTGACTGTCGATTGGACCGACTTGTTTTTATTGACAAGTATTTAGGTGTTAACTGTAGTTGTTGACACATTTTGTTGTACCGGATTGCTGCATTTGTCTTGTGTAACTTAACCTTGAGGTTTTTATATCGATAGATCTCTTTTGCCTGTTTGACATTGATATCTCCCCTACTTCAGTCACACACACAAGGTCCCATAAAATATACAAGACGGTGCCAAAATCCAACCGGAGTAAACAGTAAGAAAATTCAGCTTTTTTTTTTTTTCCATGGCGCAACAGCCCCTAGTGGGCCAGGGCCTCCTCATTATCGAGGCTTCACGATCGGAGATACATCATATTCGGTAGGACTCCTCTGGACGAGTGATCAGCCTGACGCAGAGACCTACACCTGACAACACACAACACTCACAACAGACAGACATCCATGCCCCCGGCGGGATTCGAACCCACAATTCCAGCAAGCGAACGGCCGCAGACCCACGCCTTAGACCGCGCAGCCACTGGGATTGGCGAGAAAAATCAGCTTACCAAAATTAAATTCGCTGTTATTGAAAGGATAGAAACAACCGCCAACACGTGTAAAATGCGGCACGTGTAGCGGTGTGGGGGTCCCGCCCAGTCTGCTGTGGCGCTGTAGCAGTTCACGCGATCACCAGAAATTCCCGTAAGGTGGTGTGCTTATGAGACAGGGTCGTGTGCAGCCATCCCTGAACACATCTTGGTTTTCCCGCCGAATGCAGGAGTGACCATATGTTAACGGCGTGCATTGCGAACACTTGTCCTGATTGAGCAGGTATCTCAAACTCTTCTTTCTGTATACACCAGATTCACTCTGTAGTCTGTCTTACGACAGGTCCGTAGCCTCTTCCAAAGCGAGATCTCCATTGACTGCGATCTAGTGCTTCCTCTTTCAATTTCCAGTATGTTCTCTTTTCCTTAAGGTCAGCCAGTAGCTGCTTACGTCTTCTCCCTCGTCTTCCCGTCATTTCTATCCTTCCTTCTAACTTTCCTTCAATCACATGTTTCAGAAGGCAGTTCCTACGCAAGATGTGACCAATCCAGTTAGCCTTTCTTCTTTTTATTGTATGTACGATATTCCTCTCCTCCTTCACTCTATGTAACACTTCTTCATTTCTCACACGATCGGTCCAACTGATCTTCTCCATCCTTCTCCAGCACCACATTTCAAAACTTTCCAGATACTTCTGATCTACACCAAATATCGACCTCCAAACATTATGTAAGGGTGTTTTTTGTCCATTAAAATCTGTATACATTTTTGAGACAGCCAGTACATTGTACATTGATTGAGACTAATTGTTAATTGTGGCCAATCCTATTGGTCGCGCGGTCTAAGGCGTGGGTCTGCGGCCGCTCGCTTGCTGGGATTGTGGGTTCGAATCCTGCCTGGGGCATGGATGTCTGTCTGTTGTGAGTGTTGTGTGTTGTCAGGTAGAGGTCTCTGCGACGGGCTGGTCCCTCGTCCAGAGGAGTCCTACCGAGTGTGGTGTGTCTGAGTGTGATCGTGAAGCCTCGATAATGAGGAGACCCTGGCCTACTAGGGGCTGTTGCGCCATTGGAAAAATGTTTGTTACTTGTACAGTTACTGTTACGTGGTTCACTGCTCGTGCAAGTTGTGCACATTGGCCTCAGTCTGCTTGGGTACATTTCCTGCCCCTTCTGACCAGTGGACGTGTATGTATCTTACGAAGCGCCGCGGCGTTATGCGTCTTGCAGCGCTGAGAATTGGCCGAAGTAGTTGTCGTGTTCGCCTTGCATGCATACACTGTAGCTTCCACGTAACCCCACAAATCCTAATAAAACGGGTTCGGATCCGGTGACCGCGGTGGCCAATTCTTCGCAACGCCACGACAGATCCATCGGTTAGGGAATTGCAAATTCAGATATTGCCTGACGATTCGACTGAAATGAGGGGCGCTCCGTCATGTAGAAAGTATATCTGACGTCTTCGTGAAGGAACCTTCTGTAAGAGGGCTGAAAGTTTTACGTGAATATCACATGTCGGACGTTTCGGGAAGATGTACGGTCCAGTGTTCTGGTCACCAGTGATATCACACCACATGCTCACGGACAAGCGATATTGGTACTTTTTTGACTTCATGTGGATATTTGATGACGTAAGTGGGAGTGTTTTGTATTGTTGACTCCATCGCGGGTAAAGTGGGCCTCGTCGGTTAACAAATTGTTACGAATCGTGTGGGGTTAGCACTAATCCAGTGGCAGAAACCAACCGGCTAGCCATGTACGCAGGTTCAAGATGCTGAATGCGCTTAATGTGGTACAAATACAATCCTTTTATGTGTGACGTTCACCAAACGGAGCGTTGAGGTGGGTGGAAATTGTGCGTGAGTTGCGTGTACTTAGCTGTGCCGTGTCAGTAATGCGTTCATCTTCGTCCCCATGTCGTCGTACTTGACGTTTAGCGTGGCGGTTCACGCCGTTCACTGACAGGTACTGGTGAACACGAGTGCACACACGTCGATAGGCGATTCGCCGTCAGTGCTATTGTTGCCGATATTCAGCAGCAGTGACGTCACCCTTGTAAAACCCCTTCACGTGTCCGTGTAATCTTTGTTTATGGCGAAACGGAATGTTTACAGTTACAGGCATTTTCCGGGTTATGTAATTACGACTTACGTAAACAATTCTTATTAATTACTAATTATATATAATATAATATTAATATTATTAATTATTAATACTGTAATTAGTAGACTTGCTGCGGGTACGGGCTGGACGGTCCGGGGATCGAATCCCGATGGGGGCGAGATTTTTCGCACCCGTTCAGACCGGCCCTGGGACCCACCCAGCCTCCTATACAATGGGTACCGGGTCTCTTTCCCGGGGGTAAAGCGGCCGAGGCGTGGAGTTCACCTACCTCCATCTAGTGCCAGGGTTAAAGAAAGAGTAGAGCTATACCTCTACTCCCCCTCTGGGTCTCATGGCCTGTTCTAGGGAGAACTTTACATTTTACGTGCTGGACGGTCCGAGGATCGAATCCCGGTGTGGGCGAGATTTACCGCACCGGCCCTGGGCCCCACCCAGCCTCTTGTACAATGGGTACCGGTTCTCTTTTTCCAGGGGTAAAGCGGCCGGCGCGTGGCTTTGACACCCACCGATATCTAGCGTCGAGGTTAAAGAAAGAGAAGAGCTGTATAACTCTACCCCCCCCCCCTCCCCCGTGTGTTTTCATGGCCTGTTCTAGGGTGAACTTCACTTTGTACTGCAGTCACCAAATCTCTTTTACTTTGTGTAAACTGATGTAAATTTTTAAACATGTAAACTGACATTGTAAAAACGTACACATAACCGATCAATTGTGATAAGTGGGGGTCGGGTCAGTTCCGCTGTACGTAAATTCCGGGTTACGTAAAAGTTTTCGGGAACGGAACCGTCGTGTAATTCGGTTACTGTCCGCACTTCACGGTGCACACTGCACTGTGAGCTGTCTCACTGTATCACGGCAGTGTAAGCCCTAGTAGCATGGGACTTGTTAGGAGCGGATTGTAGAGGTTAATACACGCGTACGAACTGCGACCAGGTTACGGATAAGTGAGCTAGGAAGGCGTCATATGTAGCTCAGTAGACCCGCTGTAGGTTGCCATTACGCAAGTGTTTGTGTCCAAGATGAATTGGAGCGACCTTTCTGTGTTTCTGACGCCTGATTGACTGCCGTACTTCCCCATGCTGTATATTTTAGTGGTGGCAGCAGATGCCTATCTTCTTTAATTGTACAATTGAAAACACATCTTATCAGACGTTATCTGTGGTGATTATTTGTATGCTTAACTGACGTCATGGCCTTCAGTCCACCTGTCACCCAATAACGCCTCTAGAGAGTAATTTTGCGTAATGTATTGATATACCGGGTGTTTTGATATACCGGGTGTTTTGATATACCGGGTGTTTTGATATACCGGGTGTTTTGATATACCGGGCGTTTTGATATACCGGGCGTTTTGATATACCGGGCGTTTTGATATACCGGGCGTTTTGATATACCGGGTGTTTTGATATACCGGGCGTTTTGATATACCGGGTGTTTTGATATACCGGGTGTTTTGATATACCGGGTGTTTTGATATACCGGGTGTTTTGATATACCGGGCGTTTTGATATACCGGGTGTTGTAAAAGTCGTTTTACCGAAATTATACCGTACTGACGTTGCAGGGAAACGTTACTTCATTTACGAGTCAGTGTTCAGGATTGCGAAGTGCGCATTGAACATGGTGAGCAACAACTGTCAATATTTGGTAGCTCCTTATTGTCACATGCTTGTGGTCGGTTGTAAATAAAACAGTGTTTCAGTGGCACGTGAATATGATCTCCGTAAAGCGTCATAGGACATGCTGTATCTGTTGATCTGTCCTTTAGATTTCAAATAATACATTTGATTGCCCTGTATTTTAGGATAAATATGAACATTTTTGTACAGTGTCTTCGCGCGGTGTGTCGGTATGCATTCATCGTGAATAGTCTACAGCGAAACGGCTGGTAAGAGTGTAGACACAATCGAGATGCGAACTCGCCACTTGTACCAACCGCTGTTTTCGTCGAATGTTAATTTCTGTTTCCACAAGTTCGTCAGTCGAATGCAGCCACTCAGCCCAGAGCACAATACAGTTCACAGCAATGCATATTGGATGCTGAGAAGGCATCTCAGAACTGTACGCTTATTAATCAATCAGTAGAGCGGGTTGCTATGGAGACGATGCTACAAAGCGGCACAGCGTGTGTGGCGATGTCTCCCACACTGCATCTGCACAGAACCAATTAAGACACTCGTTTTGAGAATGTAGCATTTCTGAAGATGTAACCCTACAGTTGAAGGTATTTCTTGCATCGTGTAATATTGTATCTGGAGCGTGGCTTTCTGTAGCGTCATCATGTTTCCGTTGTAATCTTTGATGTGGTACGTATAAATTGTGTAAAACACCGTTTTAGAATGACGCCTTCGATGTTGTGGGATGTTGCGGGGCGTAGGTTGGTAGTTTTTTTGTTGTTGTGGTGAAGGGCCCCGCAGCAGATGCTACGGACGCACCGCAGCCTTGAGGCTTATTGTGTAACCCTGTGATGAAGATGATTAGTTTTTCCTTATTTTTTTTCCATGTAATGGAGCACCGATGGAATGAAATTTATAGGGGAAAACCGAAGTACTTGGAGGGAAAACCTGTCCCAGTGCCACTTTGTCCGCCACAAATCCTACACGGACTTACCCGGGATCGAATCCGGGCCTCCGTGGTGAGAGGCCGGCCACTAACCGCCTGAGCCATGGTACGGCCTAGGTTGGTAGTTGGTTACCGACGTTTCGGGAGAACATCGGTTCCATTTTCCAGGGTCAAGTAGTCAAAGAACTGATTTTCCCTTCAAGATTCGACCGATATGTTTTCCTCCCACGTAGTGTTTGAGATTTAGTTTTTGTAGTTTCTTGTAATAATGCATGACGACAAAGTGTAATTCTGTGCTCGAATTATGCAGAGACGGAAATCAATCATTGAACATGTTTAAGAATTTGCTAATTTTATATACGACAAAGTTGGAGATTGTGAGTCTCTGTAACCTCATATTTGAAGATTTCGTGAGGTTTCGTTTCGTACCTTCGCTCCTGTTTGAGACGCACCCTTTTGTCAATCGGTTGATGCGCCTGTTTGCTGTACCTCACCACTACCGCAGTCGTTTGGCCTGTTTATATACATATATATATATATATATATATATATTTGGAAGTATTCTGTACAAATTTCAGTGTTTATTTCTTCTGACCCTCTAGGCCGGCCATGGCTCAGGCACTTATTCGCCATCCCCTCACAGCGGAGGCCCAAGTTCAATGTTGGACCATTCCGTGCGGGATTCGTAGTGGGCACAGTAGCAGCCATGCTTGCTTCCGAGTATTTGGGTGCTCCCTGTCAGAATTACACCCTTGGTCCATCTTTTTCCATCTGTCACCGTCGCTATACGATCTTCGCAGTTGATAGCGTCGTTTGAATGTAAAGGTGTGGTCTGAGTCATGCTGGTCTGTAGACCGATAGTAGTCCAGTTTTGTTCCGTTCGAGAGTTTAGCGGAAGTTTACGTAACAAATGTTGTTGCTTCCACGTTTCCTGAATCCCGCCGTCTTCCTTACGCCAAATCTGTACTGGTTGACTGCAATATTCCGGCTGTTATTTCTACTTTATTTATCCCCCCCCCCCCATGTTGAATTTTGCCTGGCTGTCAATTTTTTTTTTCGAAATTTCTTATGTTGACATCCGCCTTGTGTGTTTGGAAAGGTAAAGTTCTCCCTATAACAGGCCACGAAGGCCCAGAGGGGGAGTAGAGGTATAGCTCTACTCTTTCTTTAACCCTGGCACTAGATGAGGGTGGGTGGTCAACTCCACGCCCCGGCCGCTTTACCCCCGGGAAAGAGACCCGGTACCTATTGTACAGGAGGCTGGGTGGGCCCCAGGGCCGGTCTGGACGGCTTCAAAAAATCTCGCCCCCACCGGGATTCCATCCCCAGACCGTCCAGCCCGTAGCGAGTCACTATACCGACTGAGCTATCCCGGCCCATTGTGTGTTTGGAAACACGATCTTTATTTCGGCCGAAACGTGGTGCAGTATGCGGTCGTACTGTCCAACCATATTTTGTGGCCCCATCGCACCCTTCACGCATAGCAAAGCCGCTTTCACTAAGCTAAGCATATTTCTTCATCTTACACCATTTCTCAAGCTGTCAGTCTTCGATCTGGACGCTGCAAGGTACTGACGGCGTTACGTCATCAGCGACGTGGACTGGCGGCCAGAACGGTGGCCGCCTTTCCACGATTCTCCGTAGCTTTCACGTTTTTTACCGTTCAAACGCTGTTGATCGGACCATCGCCTTGTCACAGAATGCCGCGTTCAACGGATTTTTAATTTTCGTAACAGTTTTCCCCCTTTTTAAAGCAAAATATCACAAAATGCTGCTCTGTTGACATTAAAACTCGCCTGCACACACTCCTTCATATGAAATCGTTGTCTTTACTCCACTACACAACAGGTTGGGACTGAACGGTAAACAGCAACCGGATCAAGACAGTCCGATAACCCACGACGAATCACTTGATTTTAAAGGGAGGTTGGGCGCCGTCCGAGAACTTTTTGGACATCGTAGATCTTGGAATTTAGTTAACAGATCTGACCGTTGTCTGCTTGAACTTGCATGTCCATTGGACGTCATCGGAATCTCCTAAAACGTTTCATTTTTCGTCTTCAGAGTTCCGTTTTAAGAGTCCTGAGTCCTGTCAGTTGCGTCAGTCCATCCGCGCGGTCTAGCGGACTGACTCAGTCTGATCGTCCGCTATTTACGAAACTGCCAGCACGAATTAACGGACATTAGCATATGAGTCAGTGTAACTGCACGTAATGTTGACATGCTGTAAGTGTGGTATTAGAGACTACGAAGTGTGTGATCACCGCTACGAGCTTGTCTAAAGGAGTGCTCCACGCAGTATGTATGATCACCACTGTTGGCTTATCTAAAAGACCGCTTCACGCACTATATCACCACTATCAGTTTGTCTAAAGGAGTGCTCCACGCAGTATGTATGATCACCACTGTTGGCTTATCTAAAAGACCGCTTCACGCACTATATCACCACTATCAGCTTGTCTAAAGGAGTGCTCCACGCAGTATGTATGATCACCACTGTTGGCTTATCTAAAGGAGTGCTCCACGCAGTATGTATGATCACCACTGTTGGCGTATCTAAAAGACCGCTTCACGCACTATATCACCACTATCAGTTTGTCTAAAGGAGTGCTCCACGCAGTATGTATGATCACCACTGTTGGCTTATCTAAAAGACCGCTTCACGCACTATATCACCACTATCAGCTTGTCTAAAGGAGTGCTCCACGCAGTATGTATGATCACCACTGTTGGCTTATCTAAAAGACCGCTTCACGCACTATATCACCACTATCAGCTTGTCTAAAGGAGTGCTCCACGCAGCATGTATGATCACCACTGTTGGCTTATCTAAAAGACCGCTTCACGCACTATATCACCACTATCAGTTTGTCTAAAGGAGTGCTCCACGCAGTATGTATGATCACCACTGTTGGCTTATCTAAAAGACCGCTTCACGCACTATATCACCACTATCAGCTTGTCTAAAGGAGTGCTCCACGCAGTATGTATGATCACCACTGTTGGCTTATCTAAAGGAGTGCTCCACGCAGTATGTATGATCACCACTGTTGGCGTATCTAAAAGACCGCTTCACGCACTATATCACCACTATCAGTTTGTCTAAAGGAGTGCTCCACGCAGTATGTATGATCACCACTGTTGGCTTATCTAAAAGACCGCTTCACGCACTATATCACCACTATCAGCTTGTCTAAAGGAGTGCTCCACGCAGTATGTATGATCACCACTGTTGGCTTATCTAAAAGACCGCTTCACGCACTATATCACCACTATCAGCTTGTCTAAAGGAGTGCTCCACGCAGCATGTATGATCACCACTGTTGGCTTATCTAAAAGACCGCTTCACGCACTATATCACCACTATCAGTTTGTCTAAAGGAGTGCTCCACGCAGTATGTATGATCACCACTGTTGGCTTATCTAAAAGACCGCTTCACGCACTATATCACCACTATCAGTTTGTCTAAAGGAGTGCTCCACGCAGTATGTATGATCACCACTGTTGGCTTATCTAAAAGACCGCTTCACGCACTATATCACCACTATCAGTTTGTCTAAAGGAGTGCTCCACGCAGTATGTATGATCACCACTGTTGGCTTATCTAAAAGACCGCTTCACGCACTATATCACCACTATCAGCTTGTCTAAAGGAGTGCTCCACGCAGCATGTATGATCACCACTGTTGGCTTATCTAAAAGACCGCTTCACGCACTATATCACCACTATCAGTTTGTCTAAAGGAGTGCTCCACGCAGTATGTATGATCACCACTGTTGGCTTATCTAAAAGACCGCTTCACGCACTATATCACCACTATCAGTTTGTCTAAAGGAGTGCTCCACGCAGTATGTATGATCACCACTGTTGGCTTATCTGAAAGACCGCTTCACGCACTATATCACCACTATCAGTTTGTCTAAAGGAGTGCTCCACGCAGTATATCACCACTGTCAGCTTTTGTAAAGAAGTGCTCCAAGCGGTATGATCACCACTATCAGCTTATCTAAAGGAGTGCTCCACGCAGTATGTATGATCACTTCGACGTCCATCTACTGTCATATAGTAGTGGGAAGTACGAGTGGCATGTTGCGTGGCTCCTAAAATGCCTTGTTATTTGTGGGTGGGTAGATAGGTAAGTAGGTAGGTTTGGATGATGGCTTGGTTGGTAGTTGGGTGGATGGGTATGTGGGTTGGTAGGTACGTAGTTAGGTAGGTACATGGATGGATGTAGATACAGGTAGATATATAGATAAGAGAGTAAGATACAGGGATGGGTAAAGCTAGACGGGTGGGTGGGTGGGTGGGTGTGTAGATGGTTAGTGGGTGGGTAGGTGTGTGTATAATGTGGATATAGGTATAGGTGTATGGCTTATGTGTATATCAGATTATATTAGATGTAGACACGTGGGCACGTAGTTGCGACAGCTCAGCACACTATTATATTAGATGTAGACACGTGGGCACGTAGTTGCGACAGCTCAGCACACTATTATATTAGATGTAGACACGTGGGCACGTAGTTGCGACAGCTCAGCACACTATTATATTAGATGTAGACACGTGGGCACGTAGTTGCGACAGCTCAGCACACTATTATATTAGATGTAGACACGTGGGCACGTAGTTGCGACAGCTCAGCACACTATTATATTAGATGTAGACACGTGGGCACGTAGTTGCGACAGCTCACCACACTATTATATTAGATGTAGACACGTGGGTACGTAGTTGCGACAGCTCAGCACACTATTATATTAGATGTAGACACGTGGGCACGTAGTTGCGACAGCTCAGCACACTATTATATTAGATGTAGACACGTGGGCACGTAGTTGCGACAGCTCAGCACACTATTATATTAGATGTAGACACGCTGGCACGTAGTTGCGACAGCTCAGCACACTATTATATTAGATGTAGACACGTGGGCACGTAGTTGCGACAGCTCAGCACACTATTACATTAGATGTAGACACGTGGGCACGTAGTTGCGACAGCTCAGCACACTATTATATTAGATGTAGACACGTGGGCACGTAGTTGCGACAGCTCAGCACACTATTATATGAGATGTAGACACGTGGGCACGTAGTTGTGACAGCTCAGCACACTATTATATTAGATGTAGACACGTGGGCACGTAGTTGCGACAGCTCAGCACACTATTACATTAGATGTAGACACGTGGGCACGTAGTTGCGACAGCTCAGCACACTATTACATTAGATGTAGACACGTGGGCACGTAGTTGCGACAGCTCAGCACACTATTACATTAGATGTAGACACGTGGGCACGTAGTTGCGACAGCTCAGCACACTATTACATTAGATGTAGACACGTGGGCACGTAGTTGCGACAGCTCAGCACACTATTATATTAGATGTAGACACGTGGGCACGTAGTTGCGACAGCTCAGCACACTTACATTAGATGTAGACACGTGGGCACGTAGTTGCGACAGCTCAACACACTATTATATTAGATGTAGACACGTGGGCACGTAGTTGCGACAGCTCAGCACACTATTATATTAGATGTAGACACGTGGGCACGTAGTTGCGACAGCTCAGCACACTATTATATTAGATGTAGACACGTGGGCACGTAGTTGCGACAGCTCAGCACACTATTATATTAGATGTAGACACGTGGGCACGTAGTTGCGACAGCTCAACACACTATTATATTAGATGTAGACACGTGGGCACGTAGTTGCGACAGCTCAGCACACTATACCGCTAACACCGTTGCTGTAGCATGAACACAGCACAGTTCTTTGTACTGCTTTATACTGTAGCTGTAGGCTGCTCGGCATCTGCGGCAGACCTTGCCGATTGGTGCATTATTTATGACGGCTGATGCACTGTCCACAGGCAGAGCGAAGTGCTGGTGTAGTGATGTTCATATAATGGCCGCAAGTGAAGGCTGTGCAGTTTTAAGTAACACGTCCGTTACTTCGTGTGAGATCCGTAGTCAGTGACTGGCACAAGAAGCGTTACGTTCGTCTGTCAGTAGGCTACAAATCATCGTTCAACCGTACTGATTGTCACCGCACGCCAGCCATTACAGGCAATTCCGCATCACTGCATCAGACTTCTGAGCTGTTGTGTCTGACCGGGAGGTTTTGGGTATTAGGCGACAGAGTATTGTCTCTTTTCACATTAGCAGTTAGCATTTTCGTTGCCCGTGGTAGCAGAATTGTGTAGGATCATTATTTTATTTAACAACTATCGGTTACCACTTCCTCTAGGATCGTTTATAGAACTAACATTGCCCACTCAACCAACCGCCGATACACGCGGCAGAGTAGCGGCGGCAAGTGACAAGCGATAGTTGTCGGATAAAATAATGACCCCTATGCTTCTTTATGATAGTGTCTAAAGATTTGTATTGGCCGATGTCTGTCATGGCTTGACAACCTTGGTGGACCTAGGCCTCCTCCAAGAGACTCCTCGATCACACTCAGACACACCACACTCGGTAGGACTCCTCTGGACGAGTGATCAGCCCGTCGCAGAGATCTCTACCTGACAATACACAACACTCACAAGAGACAGACATACATGCCCTAGGCGGGATTCGAACCCGCAATCCCAGCATGCGAACGGCCGCAGACCTGGGCCTTAGACCGCGCGGCCACCGGGATCGGTAATGGCCGATGTACTATTTAAAAATCGGCGAAGTTTTTTTTAGTTAATATACTCCCCCACTTTTTAAAATTAATTTCCAGCTACATTTGACGCAGGGCGACTGACTGTATAAATGTATTTGATGATGGAAATCCTTTTCTAACGAACAAATGATACACAGATGTTTCATAGGTTCTTAATTTTGGAATATGGGAGGTGTTCTGGGACGCGACGCCGTGTCATTGGGCGGGTATTTCGCGACGTGTCAAAGGGTTTTTAAATTCCATCTTAAGGCTAAAGCAGTCCAAGAAAAATGGACTGATTGATCGTTCGAAACGTCTGGAACCACTTGCTCAACGACGCAAGACTCGCTTTGCAGACGGTTTGCGTCTTCAGCCTGCAACACCGCTACCAGAACCTCAAATGCTGCATTGTCCGTGGGGCAGACAGCTGATCTCAACTGACCTCAGCTGTCCTGTAGCTTTGTAGACGCACATTTATCATCCTGTTTACCTTGATATGTGACATTAGCAGTACTCGTGTCACATGTTTTTCGTTAGTGTACTTTATGTTAAGAATTTTTGCAAATCAGCGTGTGTTCTGGATGGTATTTCTCTAGAAGTATATAGAATACCTATGGAGAGTGGGGGCCGGGTTAGCTCAGTCGGTATAGTGGTTAAGGCTGGACGGTCCGGGGTTAGATTCCCAGGAGGAACAACAGACTTTATGTTCTCTACAACGCACAGACCAGCTCCGGGTACCATCCAGCCTCATGTAAAATGGTTACCGGGTGTCATTCGGCTGGGGCGTGGGACTGATCACTCGCCTCCATCTAGTGCCGAGGTTAGGAATGAGTGGAGCTATACCTCTCCTCTCCCTGTAAGCCTTTATGACGTCACCGTTCTACGTCTACCTAGGCAGAATATGTGAGCAATCAAAACCGATGTCTAAATGTGTCATGCATACCGTAAAGTGTGCATGAATGTTTTATCTTTGCTATAACGCGTATACGTACTGTGCTGAGGGGGATATTTGGGCCTAAGAGGGACGAGGTAACAGGGGAGTGGAGAAGACTACATAATGAGGAACTTAATGATCTGTACTCATCACCAAATATTATTCGGGTGATCAAATCAAGAAAAATGAGGTGGGCAGGGCATGTGGCACGTATGGGTGAGGGGAGAGGTGCATACAGGGTTTTGGTGGGGAGACCTGAGGGAAGGAGACCACTTGGAAGACCCAGGCGTAGATGTAAGGATAATATTAAAATGGATCTTCAAGAAGTGGGATGGGAGGGCGTGGACTGGATTGATATGGCTCAGGATAGGGACAGGTGGCGGGCTGTTGTGAATTCGGTAATGAACCTTCGTGTTCCATAAAACGCGGGGAATTTCTTGACTAGCTGACGACCTGTTTGCTTGTCAAGAAGAACTGTGCTCCATGGAGTTAGTTAGTTAGTTAGTTAGTTACGTACTGGTACTTGTATGACTGGATGAATGTTGGTATGTTGCGTGGCTCGCAGAGAAGTGATAGGCTCATTCGTTTACCCTGATGATGGAAGCAGGGTTGGTCTGAGCATTGATATACATATGACGTCATATCTCGTGAAAGCTCATTTAGGCCTCGTGACATTTTTTTCCCTAAAGGATGAGATACCATATAACACATAATATTAAGTTCATATAACACATAATATTAAGTTCATATAACACGCATTGACCATTTAAGGCCTAGTGGTTTCTATATGTACCACGAGGTTTACATTAAAAAAATTAGACACTGTCCACAGAGCGCCTTTGTGAGTTTTGTATGGATCTCAGAACAGAGTCTGTTTCCTTGTACAACATTAACTGAGTGATTTTTATAACCGAGCCGGAGTGTGTTTCCTGCGCGGTACGACACATTTTATAGTAATGTTCGTCTTTAAAGGCCTTGCCACGTTCCGGTGGATGAGAGGGTTTCAGAGTAGCTCAGTTAGTCGAGCGGTATTTCTTATTCAAGGATTCTGACTAAAATTTTGCAGGCCTGTGCGTTGTTTTCGGTGAATGTCTTGCGTGTCCCGACAGTCTTATGCTGATCCGCTTTCTCCCTAGCAGTCTAGGTATTCTGACACTGTTTTGTTGAACTGTCAGTGAGACCGGCAGGTTGCACATTTAATGCTGTTTGACACTGAAGTTACATTTAGTATTGTGGCGTATTTGGAACTCTTATATTATTGAGTAAATAATAAGTTCCACGCTTCTAGTGGCATATGTGTCAGAATGGCACACTGTGGTTTTTGTGTTCGTATATTTACTGTACTGTCAGAAAACGTTTGCTCCTCTGCCATGTCGAATGTCGACATTTAAAGCTGACCAGCTGTTTTCTGCGCGCTTTCGCAAAGCTGTTGTGAAAAGCGACTGTTAGCTTCGTCGTGTCTGTTCGTCTGTCCGCATGGAACAACTCCGACTCCCGTCGGAATGATTTTACTTAAGCTTGGTATAGGGGTTTTCACGAAAATTTGTCTACACATCCCAATTTTCGTTAGAATAGGCCAGAAGTAAGATAACTTTGCGTGAAGATCAATGCATATTTATGACTTTTCGTTACTAAGGTCGCCAGTTATTACTGAGGTTACCAAGGTCACAAATGTCCTGTGGTTACCGTGTTTAGTATGTTACTGTCTTGTAGTTCCCATGGCTAGCATGGTTGCTACTTTTCTTATGGTTACCAGTGTTCCTATGGTTACAGTGGTTGGCATGGTTGCTGTCTTGTGGTTCATGGCTAGCATTGTTACCTTGTTTACCAGTGTTCCTATGGTTACCATGGTTGGCATGGTTGTTTTGTGGTTTCCATGACTAGCATGGTTACCACTTCCTGTGGTTACCATGGTTACTGTCTTGTGATTTCCATGGCTAGCATGGTTACCACTCTTATGGTTGGCATAATTGCTGTCTTGTTCTCATGGCTAGCATGGTTACCATTTTTATTATGGTTACCATGGTTGTCATGGTTGCTGTCGTGTGGTTTCCATGGCTAGCATGGTTACCATTTTTATTATGGTTACCAGCGTTCCTATGGTTACAGTGGTTGGCATGGTTGCTGTCTTGTGGTTCTCATGGCTAGCGTGGTTACCATGTTTACCAGTGTTCCTATGGTTACCATGGTTGTCATCTTGTGGTTGCCATGGCTAGAATGGTTACCATGGTACCAATAATCTCATGCTAAGTAGCCACCCCGGTCGCTAAGTTTACCACTCGCCCCACAATTATCTGCTGTACGGACAATAACAGGGCGAATTGCTGGGTTTGCGGACATGCTGTGACTTCTGTTTACTGCAACTGGGAGCAGAGATGGAAGGAGCAGGGGTGATTGGAAAAAAGCATCGCACAAGCATACTGTGATGAGGATTTAGGTCTTTGGGGTGTGACGCTGTGTCGTTGGGTGAGTGGTTCCCGACGTTTCGAAGGAACATGGTGCCTTCGGAGATTTGAAGGGTCATACAGTGCAAGAAGATTGGACTTGGGTTGCTTGAACCTTGATGATGAAGGCGCCATGTTCGTTCGAAACGCCGAGAACCATTTGTCCAGCGACACCGCTTGATATCCCAGAAGACCTGAATGGTCAGAAGAGCAGCGCTATGTGAAGTCCAGATGAATCTCACGTACACGGCAGTGACTGTGGGGTTTCTTTGCTCGGCAGCAGAACGGGGTAAAATGTGTTCTTGATTTTATAGCACCATATGGCTCCCTGAACGCGTGACGTTTCGAACTGTACAATGCGCATGCGCGACGCGCTGTTCGTCTCTCAGGAGTAATAAAATCTATTGTGGGATTCGCACTTCAAGAAAGAATCTGAAGTGTAAACTGGATTGAAATATGTCGCATTATTTCTGTTCAGCCTTGTGGTTTCAATTTAAACTTAACAACAGTGCATAAGTGATTCATCTTCGCGTATAAAAAAGGCAAAGAGAAAATTCTAAACTGTAATACGGACACGTACTTTAAACAGACATGTGTTAAATTAATAATTAAATTGAAAGAGGAAGCACTAGATCGCACACTGTGGAGAACTCGCTTTGGAAAAGGCTACGGACCTGTCGTAAGACAGGCGACAGAATGAAGAGGCTACGGACCTGTCGTAAGACAGACTACAGAATGAAGAGGCTACGGACCTGTCGTAAGACAGACTACAGAATGAAGAGGCTACGGACCTGTCGTAAGACAGATTACACAATGAAGAGGCTACGGACCTGTCGTAAGACAGACTACAGAATGAAGAGGCTACGGACCTGTCGTAAGACAGACTACAGATTGAGGAGGCTACGGACCTGTCGTAAGACAGACTACAGAATGAAGAGGCTACGGACCTGTCGTAAGACAGACTACAGATTGAGGAGGCTACGGACCTGACGTAAGACAGACTACAGAATGAAGAGGCTACGGACCTGTCGTAAGACAGACTACAGAATGAAGAGGCTACGGACCTGTCGTAAGACAGACTACAGAATGAAGAGGCTACGGACCTGTCGTAAGACAGACTACAGAATGAAGAGGCTACGGACCTGTCGTAAGACAGACTACAGAATGAAGAGGCTACGGACCTGTCGTAAGACAGACTACAGAATGAAGAGGCTACGGACCTGTCGTAAGACAGACTACAGAATGAAGAGGCTACGGACCTGTTGTAAGACAGACTACAGATTGAAGAGGCTACGGACCTGTCGTAAGACAGACTACAGAATCAAGAGGCTACGGACCTGTCGTAAGACAGACTACAGATTGAGGAGGCTACGGACCTGTCGTAAGACAGACTACAGAATGAAGAGGCTACGGACCTGTCGAAAGACAGACTACAGAATGAAATGAATGTTAAAGGGAATGAGATGCCATTTCCTTAGAGGATCCATGAAAATTTTAAATCTAGATATCTATGACTTCTTAAGGTTGAATTCGTCTACTTGTCTTGCTGTATGTGACTAGCTTGAAAATGGCCAACATCAAAGGCCGAAACATGCTGTCGTAATTATTGTTAAGTCACCAACTGAATGCACTATTTATTTTAGAAAACACTATATGGTTCCTTAAAATATTTTGATAAACACCCTACATATGTTTCGGCTTCCTCATGAAGCCATCCTCAGGGGTGTCAGTAAAACTTGCTTGTATAAAAACACGTCTATACATTGGTCATTGTATAAATGCATTTATAAATAGTGCATTCAGTTGGTGACTTAACAATAATTGTGAAAAATGCACGGTGATTATAGAATAAAGTATGCTGTCGTAACTTACAGTACGGTACGGTGTAGTGTTGTCGTAATTCATAACACCGTATAACATATACAGTAATAAAGTTGTGTTAACAGTGATAGCATATGTTTCTGTAGAATTGCAGTGATGTTATGTGAAGTTCGTATCCCGTTTACATGGATGTTGTGCGTGGTTGCTTCCTCGCTTTGTAGCAGTTACAACCATGTGTTCTGGCTTCAATAGGGAACACGTTATATGGCTGATATAAATTGCTGGTTTTTTTTTTGTTTATCCATCAGTTACCGTGTGATTCCGGATTTGCTTACCTTACTTGTATTTAACTTGGCTGTAAGACAAACCCGTTAAAATGGTTTTATTCCCCGTAGCATACAGTGCTGAATAGTCACTGCCAAAGTCTAGTGCACCGCTTGATTGAACTGTGTACCCGTGAACGACAGTGCCATGTAATTTGCATACTTTTTCATTGATATTTGCATTGGTTGCATGTTATGGATGCAGGTATATAGCGTCATTATTGTATCTGATATCTGTCGGTTGCCACTTCCTGTCGGCTCGTTTATCGTATGAAAGTATCCCGGCCGAGCACCCAACACGAGCAGCCGAGTAGCTGCAGAAAGTGACAGACGATTTGTCAGATAAAGTAAGGAGTGTGTCTTGATGCTCCTGTTATATAGGCTTGGTATGAAATTCAGGCGTTGTGTGCAGTTCCTAGGCATTATATGAGTACCTGACAGTTTGGGTGAGATGTTGATTTACGGCGTTCATTTATTTTATACTTCTAGGGATTATTTGTAGTTTCTAGGCACTCTGTACAACGAAGAGATTGGTTTAGGGTGAATATTCTTCTTCGACGATCCCAGTGGCCGTGCGGTCTAAGGCGTGGGTCTTCGGTCGCTCGCTTACTAGGATCGTGGGTTCGAATCCCACCGGGGGCATGGATGTCTGTCTGTTGTGAGTATTGTGTGTTTTCAGGTAGAGGTCTCTGCGACGGGCTGATCACTCGTCCAGAGGAGTCCTACCGAGTGTGGTGTGTCTCAGATGTGATCGTGAAGCGTCGTAAAATGAGGCGGCCTAGGCCCCAAAGGGGCTGTCGAGCCATTGAGGAAAAAAATCTTCGTCCCATGGCGCGACAGCCCCGTTGGGGCCTAGGCCGCCTCATTTTACGACGCTTCACGATCACATTTGAGACACACCACACTCGGTAGGACTCCTCTGGACGAGTGATCAGCCCGTCGCAGAGACCTCTACCTGACAACACACAACACTCACAACAGACAGACATCCATGCCCCCGGTGGGATTCGAACCCACAATCCCAGTAAGCGAGCGGCCGCAGACCCACGCCTTAGACCGCGCGGTCACTGCGATCGGCTAGGGAAGGTATTAATGGAACGAAAACAAACACCACACTAATGAGACGCAGGTTTTGATTTAGTCGGTCACTGTCGATGAAGATAAACGATGCGATGCAGTTGCTAATAAAAGGTACTGGAACTTAACTAAAACAGTAGTGGTATATTTGGCAACCGTTTGTCACTTTTGGATACTTGTCACGTCGTGGGAAGGCTGCACTTGGACAAATGTTGTCCACTTGTTCTTTTCCACCTGACTTCGTACTTGTGACACGTCAGAGGAATCGGCAGTGTTTAGGAAGTGTCGTCTTGTACCGTTACCACGACTCATTCATATATGGTCCTTGGTGCAAATACCGGTTTATCACAGAATCTCTGCTCACTTATCACATAGAACTCGATTGACTGTCTGATCCGCCTATGAGTACGCGTTGACGGAGAAGTTGTTATGTGAACAGGCTGTTTGCGAAGTGCACAGTTATTGGCGCGGTTCTCATAAACCACCGTCGTGGGAACCCGGCTTTGTAGGGGCGGACTGAGCATTACTACGCTGTAAAATTGGAACGGTCGTCCTCGGTGGACTAGTGGTTAGCGTGCTCGCCACTGGACCCAAGGTTCGCGGGTTCAATCCCGGCCGAGGTCGATGGATTTTTAAGGGTGATAAAATCCGTAGCACAACTTCCTGAATGAATAGAACTAGTAATGTTCGTAAGCAAAATTCAGCGGCCATTTCTCACCCAAGTCTCCTGACTGCAAGATGGCTCTGGCAGTCACATCAGGATGAGTAGAACTTGTGCAGTCAGTGGACTTGTCACTCACTACAGAATGCACACCTCCAGACCAAGAAACCTCTGAAAAAGAGGCCATATGCTCCACAAGGAGCGACAGGAGGAAAACTAAAAAACGAAAAAAAAGAAAAACGGAACGGATTGAAAAATGCAATATTAATTTAAAACGTTATTGTTTTATATGAGGTTATGTTAAGATCGGTTAGGCGATTTTAGATTACATTTGATCATACTGGTTTTGAGGTTTTCACAGCATTATAATCGAGGATTGCGGTGTTCGGAATGTGAAGCGTCGTCGCTGGATAAGTGGTCTCCGACGTTTCGGATGAACGTAGTGCCTTCATCTTCAAGTGTTCAAGGTCTATGAACTTTGAACTCCTAAAGATGAAGACACTACGTTACTTCGAAATGTCGAGAACCAGTTACACAGCGACACAGCGTTGGATCTTAGAAGACCGGAATCATAGATTCTATTACATGTGAATTTTGGTCGGATTTGTGAAGTTAGGTTAGGGTGGCGTGGCTTCAGTTTGGTGTAGTTGTGTGGTTGATGTTTCTACGTGTGGTTCACTGTTTCATGTCACACATTACATTGTATAGAGCAGTGGTATTCAACCTGGGGTACGCGAATATCTTAGGGGGTACGTAAAATTAGAAAAAATAAATATATTATTTCATGATAAACACTGAATAATCAGGGCCAGATTTAGGACCCGGACGTAAGGACATGCGATTTGGGAGCGCCATTTTCTCTCTCTCTCTCCTTTATGCGATTCTTATCTGGGCGGCTAGTTTCATTTTATTCCACACAGTGCATATAATTTTGCTTTGCTAAAATACCTTTGTTCCTTTATTAATTTTTATATGATAGGCAATAATATATTTGTTGTTTAATAGCTTGACTCTCCTTTTTTTCATTTAAAACTTATTATTTAATACATTATTTTGGACGTAATTTATTTAACTTATTTTAGATGTAGATTATAGACTATGTATAACTTGAATTATGCACCAACAACTTTGGGGGTACAAAGTTGAAGAGAAATTATATGTGGGGGTACGCGAACAAAAAAGGTTGAATACCGCTAGTCTAGAGGGCCTAGTTAGTGTATTGAACAACAGGCATTTCACACGTCTGCATATTGCGTAAATCGTACTTAGAGGTAAGACACATTAACCTTTTAAAGCCTAGCGGTTACTTTACGTACCACCAGGTTTAAGATTCAACAATTCTACATGGTACTCGCAGTGTATTTATGTGTTTTGTGTGGATCTCAACAAACAGCAACTTTTACCTTGTACAACATCAACTGATTTTTTATAACCCAGGTGGAGAGTGTTTACTGCGCGGTACGCACTGAGCCTTTATATAAAACAGATTAAGTTCCGTCTTTAAAGGGTTAAACAGTCGTCCGAGTATCTGGTGATAAAATGTGGTTGATAATAAGACACGTATGTGTACTGTATCTGAGAGAGACTGTGGCACTGATATTGATGTTGAGTGTACTTGGTGATATCTGCTAGTCAGTTGCGTGAATTTATTTTGATGTAATTATACTGTGGAAATTTGAAAGACAAGGGTTTGTTAACGTCGATCTGTTTAAGTTTGAACTGTATCTTGAATTGTTACAACAGGGTCCTGAATTGTTTTTAAATGACCCTGTCAGTTGCGAAGATCAAATAGTGTTGAGAATTACCGGTCTTATCTTCAAGGGCAAAAAATACTTATTTACTCTTGAAGATGGGACCGATATGTTGTCCCGAAACGTCGGTAAAGGATTACCACTTGACACTGCGTAATATCCCAGAAGAGCGCAGTTCTCATCAATGTCGTGGCAGAAGCCTGATATCACGGATTATGTAGCGTTTGTTAATAAAATATGATTATTGAACATTGGTGGAATGATAGTTGTAGGGGAAAGCCGAAATTCTCTGAGATCAATCGGTCCCAGTGCCACTTTGTCCACCACAAATCTCACATTCGCTGACCTGGGACAGAAGCCGTGCCTCTGCCATGAGAGGCTGGCAACTGACCGCCTGAATCATGGCACGGTACGGCCAACATTATCAGTATTTTGTAAATTTGGGCAGTTCAAGGGAGTGAAGAAGAATTGCTTGTAGTGCTACTGAGTGCATCGTACAACACTTTATTTTGAGAACGCGGCAATGGGTAGGCAACCCGGTATTTTGTCACTATTTACATACACCAACTGGATGCAACTTTATTAAAAAACTGTATAGTTTTTTAAAACATATTTAAAAACCTTTTAAAACCCGACATATGTTTCGGCTCTTATAGAGCCATCCTCAGGGGTTTATCGTTTATTAAAACGTCGTTTTCATTTGGTTCACTTTTCTTTTTGCAAGGTTTCCCACTTTTCACCGCCCGGCACGTGGGAAACCTTGCCAAAAAAAAAAGTGAACCCATGAAAACGACGTTTTAATATATGCAGTTTTAACGACGATAAATCCCTGAGGATGGCTCTATAAGAGCCGAAACATATGTCGGGTTTTAAAAGGTTTTTTAAATATGTTTTAAAAAACTATACAGTTTTTTTTTTAATAAAGTTGCATCCAGTTGGTTTATGTAAATAGTGACTTTGAAAAGATGCACGGTGATTACAGAATAAAGTACCAGTATTTTGTGTTTCTTAATTCTCCGTAGGCACCTGAACTTTGTGTGTTGCGCGCGCGCGGCTCACATAATCCACATGTACTTGCACTTTTGTACAGCTGCATCTCTGGCTCTGGCCAGCAGCAGTCGGGTTGTTGACCTGTCCTTCAGTCTGCGAACTGTTACATGCCAGTGTATTGCGTACAAATTATATAGGTCTTTGTAATTTAAAAGTTCATGGGCCTGTATTTGTATAGCCAGCCTCCGCTTTTATTTCGGTTTCTCCGTGGAACCATTAATCTGTTCGTCAGTCTCCTAAAGGCCTAAGTTATTTATGGCCCAATTGGTTTTTATCTTGTTACGCATCTGAAATATTTAGGTATGTGTTTTTAAACGTTGCTGTATATTCAGGCATATTTGTGTTACCACTGTAATGTTCACAGACCATGAGGGTTCCCTGTTACGACGGTGGCCTTGGAACACAACCTGTCGTAAAACCATGGGCTGACTTTATGAATAAGATATTCTTTATTAATTATCGCAGTGACGTTTGGAATATTTACATAGAGTAGTGTGTACAGGCACAGGCTAAATGCCCAAGTAAATCGAAGTTCTCTGTCATACTTTGAGGTACCTGTAAATCGAAGTTCTCTGTCATTTTGAGATACCTGTAAATCGAAGTTCCCTGTCTTATTCTGAGGTACCTGTAAATCGAAGTTCCCTGTCATATTCTGAGGTACCTGTAAATCGAAGTTCTCTGTCATATTCTGAGGTACCTGTAAATCGAAGTTCTCTTGTCATATTCTGAGGTACCTGTAAATCGAAGTTCTGTCATATTATGAGGTACCTGTAAATCGAAGTTCTCTGTCATATTCTGAGGTACCTGTAAATCGAAGTTCTCTTGTCATATTCTGAGGTACCTGTAAATCGAAGTTCTCTGTCATATTTTGAGGTACCTGTAAATCGAAGTTCTGTCATATTATGAGGTACCTGTAAATCGATGTTCTCTGTCATATTTTGAGGTACCTGTAAATCGAAGTTCTGTCATATTATGAGGTACCTGTAAATCGAAGTTCTCTCATATTTTGAGGTACCTGTAAATCGAAGTTGCCTGTCATATTTTGAGGTACCTGTAAATCGAAGTTTTCTGTCATATTCTGAGGTACCTGTAAATCGAAGTTCTCTGTCATATTCTGAGGTACCTGTAAATCGAAGTTCCCTGTCATATTTTGAGGTACCTGTAAATCGACGTTCTCTGTCATATTCTGAGGTACCTGTAAATCGAAGTTCTCTGTCATATTTTGAGGTACCTGTATCTAGCGACACATGACGACGTACCGTTCGGAGTTGGAAGATTCTGTGAGTTCATGCACGCGCGCCCCACATTTTTACACTAGTTTTGAATGTCTGTACTCGTAGTGATATTACGTAGAAACGTCTTACATTTAGTTTAATGCGTCTTGTCTGCTGACTCTCAAAGGACGGCTAGGGCAGTGTCTTGGCCGTCGTCTGGAGAGAGAAATGCACGGAAGAGATGTGGGCGTGTTTTGTGTCATCTGACAAGTTCCTTCTCGTAGACACTGCTACACCAAAGTAATCGCTTTTATACAGCCGAGAAAACCTGTCTTTCCACCGTCCCGAGAACTTCAGCGCATTCTGTAATAGACCTTATTCCATGGGTACTCTGATTTTCCGCCTAGCTGCTGGCTATCCTGACATGTATTATGTATATTTTCAGCGAATTCAGGCAACTACGTCAGTATCCCGAAACACTTCACGCTTTTGTGAAGATTCCTATCAGCATTTTAATTATCTCATCCCGCTCTCCCCAGCGCTGTATAAGCGGCATTCGGAACAGTGTTGTTAAATAACTGAAGATACAGTCGGTGTACGCTATAGAAATGGACCATGGCCTCTGTCGAATATCTGGCACTTTGCTATACACGATCTTGTGTGACTTGTGTGTTTGAGAGAGTCCACCAGCCGTCTCTCAGTTTCCTTGTGGTTGCATACTACGCAGCGACATTTTAGAACAAATAATTTGCTTACGCTAACCAGTTGTGTTTAGTATCTGTCGTGTCTCTTGTTGCAGTGACGAATTGTATTTCATGTGTCGTATCTGTTGTTGCAGGGACGAATTGTATTTCATGTGTCGTATCTGTTGTTGCAGTGACGAATTGTGTTTCATGTGTCGTATCTGTTGTTTTAGGGACGAATTGTATTTTACGTGTCGTATCTGTTGTTGCAGTGACGAATTGTATTTCATGTGTCGTATCTGTTGTTGCAGTGACGAATTGTATTTCACGTGTCGTATCTGTTGTTGCAGTGACGAATTGTATTTCACGTGTCGAATCTGTTGTTGCAGTGACGAATTGTATTTCGTGTGTCGTATCTGTTGTTGCAGTGACGAATTGTATTTCACGTGTCGTATCTGTTGTTGCAGTGACGAATTGTATTTCACGTGTCGTATCTGTTGTTGCAGTGACGAATTGTATTTCATGTGTCGTATCTGTTGTTGCAGTGACGAATTGTATTTCATGTGTCGTATCTGTTGTTGCAGTGACGAATTGTATTTCACGTGTCGTATCTGTTGTTGCAGTGACGAATCGTGTTTCGTGTGTGCCGTATTGGTGCAGTGACCAGTTGTTTCATGCATGTCGTATCTCTTGCAGTGGCGGTTGTTTCACTTATGTCATCTCTTGGTGCAGTGACGAGTTGTTTCACGTATGTCGTATCTCTTGGTGCAGTGACCAGTTTCGTTTAGTATCGTATCTGTTGCAGTGGGGAGTTTTTTGTTTGTCTGTCGTATGTGTTGCTGCAGTGAGAAGGTGTTTGACATCTGTCATATCTGTTGTTACAGTGGCTTCGTCCGAGGAATCGCCTGTCGCTATGAAGCTGAAAAAGATGTGGCTGAAAGCGCCAGCACCCGAAGACGGGGACACGAATCTAGGTAAGTTTTGATTCTGTAAAGGTCTGTGACGGTATTGTAAGTCATTGTAAGGATGCAGGGTGTCCGAAATGTCGCTTTACTGAGATCGTGCTGAGGTTCCGGTGAAACACTGCTTTATGTACAACCGACCACAAACAGCTTGTGACAACGAGGAGCCACGGACGTTGTTCAACTTGTGCACCGTGTTCAGTGCACATTTAACATCTCCTGAGCACAGATTCGTAAATAAGGCAGTGTTTTCTTGAAACCTAAGTGTTTCTCGGTAAAGCGACGTTTAGGACACACTGAACTGTCTTGTTTCTCCACTTTGTGTAAGGATGAGGGAATATAATAACAATAAGAAGGGCATGGACGTGTAGGTCATATGTTAATTTTTGGCTGGTAAAGAGCCTAGCTGGCCGATCCCAGTTGCCGCGTGGTCTAAGGCGTGGGTCTTCGACCGCTCGCTTACTAGGATCGTGGGTTCGAATCCCACCGGGGGCATGGATGTCTGTCTATTATGAGTGTTGTATGTTGTCAGATAGAGGTCTCTGCGACGAGCTGGTCCCTCGTCCAGAGGAGTCCTACCGACTGTGGTGTGTCTAAAAAGTGTGTGATCGTGAAGCCTCGAAATGAGGAGGCCTAGGCCCCCAAGGGGCTGTCGAGCCATAGGAAAAAAAAAGAGCCTAGCTGAGATAGCGGGTAGAGAGGAGTGACTGAGCAGATTCGTTTCGTTGACTGATTTATTTATCCTACCGTGGTTTCGTAGTGGGACAGTCTCAAGAAACGAAGTTCTCATGGGCGATATTTTAGCGGTAAGTTTTAAAGTGAATTGGTTGTATGTTGTGTAAGAACCATGTGCCTTTTATTCCTCCTGTGTATTTAATTTGTTTGTGAAGTGCGCAGTCCTAGCTATTGGATAGTGCGGTTAGTTCTTTAGTAGATTGCGTCTAATGGTGTATTTTATCGATGTCTGACTTCTCGTATTTCGAATCTCTGGGATACATACAGAATAGTCGCAAGAAACGCATAAGGCTATACACATATTGATCGGATTTCAGTCATCAGTTTAAATGGATCTGACGATTTGGTTCGTCTGTTGTAAGTCGCGTCGCAGTATCCACATCGGAAGGCAGCAACAATTCCTGCCGTTACTCCCCACCCCACTCCACCCATCTGGTCCCGTCCTTTTCGTCTACGACTGTTTGACGTCATAGCCATTCCTCTAAAAAGAAACTGTCTACAGAAACTGTAGAGAAACATTTCACGTTCCCCCCTTACTTGTGTTGGCGGTGCTTTTGAGTGCCGCTGTCTACTGTGGATGGCAACGTGATACATTATAGATCGACAGCAGTCCTGTGAAGTCGCAGTTTTTGTGTTGGCTGAGTGTCGTAATTGCATACGCAAGACAATAGGTAACTTTACATTTCTTCTTTATCTCGGCTGTGGGTGCAGGTGAATGGCGAGACTACGCTCAGTCTAGCTACGCTTGCGGAAAGAATTCCTCCCCCATTACCCATTGGGCAAAATGCTGGTTGGGTCCCAGTGTGTTCTCTTGGTTACGTAACCACGAGCTATTGGGGGTGTAGTTGTATTGGTTTGTAATCAAATTGTAAATTTTATTAGGAATTTTCTGTTACGCGTGGTTATTTTGTGTGTGGGTGTCTTCCTTCTGTGAGTTACTCGTGGTCGAAATTTGGCGGTGTCTGGAAGAGGAGATTTCTTGGTAAGGCGTGTGGAGCAGTTGTGATTGTGGGCCACGTCTGTTGCTTACGGCAGACAGTTTATTTGAACGATAAAATACAGCAGCACCCGCTTATAACGACATCGATGCACACGACACGTCGCTTATCGAGTCAGATATCCTGTGGTACCAATTAATTCGTCACTGTTCACTGTAACATACTCCTCGGTTATTTTTTTTCAATGGCTCGACAGCCCCTTGGGGGCCTAGGCCGCCTCATTTTTCGAGGCTTCACGATCACACACTTTTTTTAGACACACCACACTCGGTAGGACTCCTCTGGACGAGGGACCAGCCCGTCGCAGAGACCTCTACCTGACACACAACACTCACAACAGACAGACATCCATGCCCTAGAAGGGATTCGAACCCACAATCCCAGTAAGCGAGCGGCTGTAGACCCACGCCTTAGACACTCCTCGGTTATAACGACACAAAATATTTTTAAGTACCTTTGATGACGTTGTAACCGAGTTCGACTGTCGTTTATATGAGTGCCGAAATGTTTTGAGAGACCGAATTGCTGAATTGGAAGGGAATGAATTTGAGCTGGAGATGGTCATTGAAGCAAGTTGTCTGTTGTGACTTGGAGTGTGGTGTCCGTTAAGACGTTTGTGATACTGCTGGCAGCGATAACAGTTCATCAACAGTGTGCGACCGCGTACTAAGTCTTGACAGGTTTCTTTGTACTTGAAAGTGTATCAATCCTTGAACAAGACGGCTTACGCATTTTATTACCAAACCAATTAATGACGTCACTACAGTACGTGGGAATTCCGCACCAATTTCCAGTTCTTTCGCTGTAAACCACTAAGATCCATCAGCATTATTTAAATATGTTGATAGGTTTTGTAACTATGATGTGTCATTTTATAGGCGTTTTTTACGAACAAAAAGGAATGTATTGTGTGAAGAGCACATCCGCCTGTTCGTTTATCTGCCTGCCAATGTCACCGACAAATTTTTAGGCGCGTTCGTATAATTTGCGAAAAGCGGCTGTATGTATGTATGCATGTCTGTCCGCATGGAATAGTTGGGCTCCCACTGGGCGGATTTTCATGAAACTTGACATTTGAATATTTTTCGAAAATCTGTCGGGGGAAAGTTCAAAATTTGTTAAAATCTGGCAAGAATAACCGGTACTTTACATGAAGACCTATGTACATTTATGATAATATCTCGCTGAATTCTTCTCAGAATGAGAAATGTTTCAGACAAAAGTTGTACAGAAAATCAAAACACACATTTTATGTTCAATAACTTTTTCCCGAAAATCGTGCCGTTTATGAGATAATGTGGAAAAATATGGTACAGCCGGACAGGCCAAAGATGACAATATAATACGGCGCATGCGCTTTGCATGCTGGATAACTAAGGCTACAGACACACACGCAGAACATTCAATACTTATTGTTTTTACACAGCAAGAATGGTTACGCGAACGCACCTCCGTGTTACGTTATACGTACACTGCCTGTCTTGTATTTTATTGCTAATATCGAGTGTGTATTCTTACAAGTTCAGTCAGTCCAGCTGTAATGTAGTTTTTAAGCCTATTTATTTGTTATAAAGTGTGACCAACATGAGTACTGTGAGTTGGCAAAGTACAGTTACGCATGTTGCGTGATACAGTATGGCGTTTTGAGAGTAAAGAGCGCCCAGGGAAAATACGTATGTATACTGCGTTACGGACGGTTTTTGTGATCAGTTAATGCTCCTTGTGTCGCTTTTAGAACTTACAGCATGCCTGGTGTATTGATAGACATGGGCCTACATTGGAAACCACCCATTGTCGCTGGTTACATGGAGTAGGCGGTAAACCACCTAAACCCCAGGTAAAATGACTGCCTGGTTTGATCGGAAGTGCCTGAAAATGTCATTTTAGTCTCGTAAATTGATGAGTGATTGCTGACTAAAACTGCGTTGGTAATTTGTTAATGCTTGTCTGGTAAGTGAGTCGCCGATGGCTGCTCTGTGTCAGCAGACTGTTTTATCGGCATGTGATTGTGCAGTAAACAGCTGCTGTTAAGTGGCTGTAGCTGCTGTGCGCTGCTGCAGTTCTTGCAGTGTTCGAAAGCCGATGCACTGTAAATCAGTGCCACATTTCAACGTAGGCCCCAACATGTTGCACGCAGTTCTGCAACCTGGAGAGGACACACACTCAACACTTTTCTTTAAGAAGTCAAGAGGGACGGAGTCAAAAGTATCTCGAATTTGTTGTCCCAGTTCATCGGGTGTTCTTGGTTTTGATCGATACACTTTATCTTTGACCCAAACACACAAAAAGAAATAATACGGAGTGAGGTCGGGGCTTGGGGGGGGGGGGGCGTTTGTTTGGTCCTCGACGCCCAATCCACCGACCAGGAAAATGGTTGTGAATCGAGATACGAAGGTAAATACGTTATGATAAATGGCTGTATCTGCTGAACGGAATGCTATTCCGCTACGATTTACGTAAACAGTAGCATTTTATGAACAGTAAAAGGTAAAGGTAAAGGTCACCCAAGAACAGGCCATGAAGGCCCAGAGGGGGGGTAGAGGTATAGCTCTACTCTTTTTTTTAACTTCGGCACTAGATGGGGGGGGTGGTCAACGCCACGCCCCGGCCGCTTTACCCCCGGGAGTGACCCGGTATCCATTGTATAGGAGGCTGGGTAGTCCCCAGGGCCGGTCTCGACGGGTGCTGAAAATTTCGCCCCCCCCCTCCCCCACCGGGATTCGATCCCCGGACCGCCCATCTCGTAGCGCAGTCGCTATACCGACTGAGCTATCGCGGCCCACCTTTATGAGCAGTACAGTTCTCAGTTTGCTGGTATTCACTTTTCCGATCACTTTGTGGACAGCGTAAACTGCATTAACACAGACGGACACTGTGATGATGATTCTAACCTGAGCATCGAAACGCATATGTCTAGTAATTAATATATCAACCAACTTATGCATTTAATAAAATACGTTCAAGAACTAGTATAAAACTCCTACATGTTTCGGCACCGAGGTGCCATCATCAGGGGGTTATTCGGAACAAAGGACTACAAGCTCAACGCACTAATCTAGGTATTGTGTCGCCCGTATTGGAGTGATTAAAGTACTAAAGTACAGGGCATACACAAAAGAATGGTGCGGTTTTAATAATGTTCACTATTAAAACCGCACCATTCTTTTGTGTATGCCCTGTACTATAATACACAAAGCCGATCCCAGTGGCCGCGCGGTCTAAGGCGTGGGTCTTCGGCCGCTCGCTTACTGGGATTGTGGGTTCGAATCCCATCTAGGGCATGGATGTCTGTCTGTTGTGAGTGTTGTGTGTTGTCACGTAGAGGTCTCTGCGACGAGCTGATCACTCGTCCAGAGAGTCCTACCGACTGTGGTGTGTCTAAAGTGTGTGATCGTGAAGCCTCGACGAAACGAGGAGGCCCAGGCCCATATAGGGCTGTCGAGCCATAAACAAATAATACACAAAGTTGGTAGGCATAAATTACAATGCTGTAATATTAAGAGTGAGCCACACCAGGTAGAAGTTTCCAGCTGTTTGCACTGTATGACGTATGCATACAGACGTCTGTCTCGATCTTATGTGATCCGAAGAGATCTCGTGATAGATCGTGTGAAGTGTGTCGTGTCCTACGGTATGGTATACCACCAGACGGTATAACTCCATGATTATGGCACCCTGGTGCCGAAACATGTAGAATGTTTATACTTGTTCTTGAATGTACTTCATTATGGTCATATGTTAATTGTAAGAATTTGCACGGTATGAATAACATAAAATTTGCATATGTCTAGTGTCTGGTGTGGGCCGCGATAGCTCAGTCGGTATAGCGACTTGCTACGAGCTGGACGGTCCGGGGATCGAATCCCGGTAGGGGCGAGATTTTCAGCACCCGTTCAGACCGGCCCTGGGGCCTACCCAGCCTCCTGTACAATGGGTTCCCGGTCATTCCCGGGGGTAAAGCGGCCGGGGCGTGGCATTGACCACCCACCCCAATCTAGCGCCGTGGCTAAAGAATGAGTAGAGCTATACCTCTACTTCCTCTCTGGGTCTTCATGGCCTGTTTTAGGGTGAACTGTACCTTACCTAGTGTCTGGTGTCTGGTTGTGCGTTCAATGCTGTTGGGCGTTAGGACAAATTCGTTTCATTCAAGGCCTACGTTTCTCCTGGACTTGACGCCGTGACACTGGGTGTTGGTGTCCGACGTTTCGATACAGCTTGGTGATCTCGTTTTCAGGAGTTGAAAAGTCCATGAAGTCATTCTTCCTGGTCTTCTCGGTCTTTGAAGATGAGATCACGACGCTGTGTCGAAACGTCGGGCCCCAATCGCCCAATGACGCCGCCCCACATCCCAGCAGATCGGAGGGTTAATCGCGCCGCTACGGTGAAATAAAAACTGGGGAATTTTTAACGTCATTTTCGAATCGTTCTTTGCGATGCGGTGAGTTGTTATCGCAGGTTTTGTTACAATTTGGGTTTCTGACGTAAGTAATAGTGCCAGTTGTAGTCAGTTGGGATGTTCTAACGTGACCGTCGCGTTGTTGGTCGCCTAGAGACACGTCTGAAGGTGAACGCGGTGAAGGGAATGTTTTGTTTTATTTACGTTTGTTACGACACTTTTGCATTTTATTGATCGAGGTGCATGCAGACTTATCGGTGTTGTGCACGAATTGACTGAATGCGTGGAGCAGAGTGCGTTTTGGGAGGCTGGCAGGCCCTCGGCCAGTCAAGAAGTCACTGCACAATTCATGGAACCCGACGGTTCATTACCGTGTTCACAACAGAACTCCGCTTGGGTCTACCCTGATCCAGATCAATCCAATCCACGCTCTCCATCCCCTTTCTTTAATATTCACTTTAATATTATCCTCCCATCTATGATAGCGTTGTTGGTATGGCGACTCGCTAAGGGCTGGACGGTCCGGGGATCGAATCCCGGTGGGGGCAAGATTTTCAGCACCCGTCCAGACCGGCCTTGGGGCCAACCCAGCCTCCTGTACAATGGGTACCGGGTCATTCCCGGGGGTAAAGCGGCCGGGGCGTGAAGTTGACCACCCACCCCCATCTAGTGCCGAGGTTAAAGAAAGAGTAGAGCTATACCTGTACTCCCCCTCTGGGCCTTCATGGCCTGTTCTTGGGTTAACTTTACCTTTACCTCCCATCTACGCTGAGGTATTTCCAAATTGTCTCTTTTCTTCACGTTTTCCCTACCAAAGCTCTGTATGTACAGGGTGATTCGAGTCACGTTACCCAAGTGGAATATTATAGGAATTTATTAATGTAATACATATTTCACACACACTGCACATTTTAGGGCGCAAAAAAAAAGAACAAAAGAAAAAAGAAAGAAAATAAACTCCTTACAGTATTATCATCTTTTGTGATTACAGTAAGTGGTCAATTGTCCATCTCCTGCACCAGTGAAAGCTCGATTTCTGTAGACACTGTACGTAGCAGTGATTTCTGTAGACACTGTACGTAGCAGTGATTTTTGTAGACACTACGTAGCAGTGATTTCTGTAGACACTGTACGTAGCAGTGATTTCTGTAGACACTGTACGTAGCAGTGATTTCTGTAGACACTACGTAGCAGTGATTTCTGTAGACACTGTACGTAGCAGTGATTTCTGTAGACACTACGTAGCAGTGATTTCTGTAGACACTGTACGTAGCAGTGATTTCTGTAGACACTGTACGTAGCAGTGATTTCTGTAGACACTACGTAGCAGTGATTTCTGTAGACACTGTACGTAGTGATTTCTGTAGACACTGTACGTAGCAGTGATTTCTGTAGACACTACGTAGCAGTGATTTCTGTAGACACTACGTAGCAGTGATTTCTGTAGACACTGTACGTAGCAGTGATTTCTGTAGACACTGTACGTAGCAGTGATTTCTGTAGACACTACGTAGCAGTGATTTCTGTAGACACTGTACGTAGCAGTGATATCTGTAGACACTGTACGTAGCAGTGATATCTGTAGACACTGTACGTAGCAGTGATATCTGTAGACACTACGTAGCAGTGATATCTGTAGACACTACGTAGCAGTGATATCTGTAGACACTGTACGTAGCAGTGATATCTGTAGACACTGTACGTAGCAGTGATATCTGTAGACACTGTACGTAGCAGTGATATCTGTAGACACTGTACGTAGCAGTGATATCTGTAGACACTACGTAGCAGTGATATCTGTAGACACTACGTAGCAGTGATTTCTGTAGACACTACGTAGCAGTGATTTCTGTAGACACTGTACGTAGCAGTGATTTCTGTAGACACTGTACGTAGCAGTGATTTCTGTAGACACTGTACGTAGCAGTGATTTCTGTAGACACTGTACGTAGCAGTGATTTCTGTAGACACTGTACGTAGCAGTGATATCTGTAGACACTGTACGTAGCAGTGATATCTGTAGACACTGTACGTAGCAGTGATATCTGTAGACACTGTACGTAGCAGTGATATCTGTAGACACTGTACGTAGCAGTGATATCTGTAGACACTGTACGTAGCAGTGATATCTGTAGACACTGTACGTAGCAGTGATATCTGTAGACACTGTACGTAGCAGTGATATCTGTAGACACTGTACGTAGCAGTGATATCTGTAGACACTGTACGTAGCAGTGATATCTGTAGACACTGTACGTAGCAGTGATATCTGTAGACACTACGTAGCAGTGATATCTGTAGACACTTTACGTAGCAGTGATATCTGTAATTTTATCAGGCATGTGTGTTCGTCTCCTATACTTGTCCTTTCAGATGGCCTCAGAGAAAGAAATCGGTGGGTGATAAGTCCGGTGATCTGGGGGGTTGGGGGGCCACAGACCTTCGGAAATTAAGGAGATCTGTGCTCTTCTGGGACATTACGCAGCGTCGTGTGGTAATGTTTTACCGACGTTTCGGAACAACGTACCGGTCCCATCTTCAAGGGACTTGGGCAGTATTTGATGAAGCGTGAAAATCATGAAACGTCTCGTTATGCAAAGGTGTGGCTTTCATGAAAGGTGGGGAATTTCTGAACTAGACGAAAGACATGTCTTCTTAGGGAGGAAATTCTGTGTGCAATGAGACCTCGCTGGCTTTAACTTGTCTGCTTGTGTGAAAGCGGCAAACACCTAACCCCCCCCCCCCCCCCCCCTCGCGATGTCTGCATAGCACCGAGAGCAGTCGAATTCAGCCGAAGGATATCCGCCCAACCAGTCATCTGAAGGCTGAAAATTAGTAAATGAGCATTGCTGGGCTATCGATCGCACAGCGGAGACTGACTGTATCGGCGGAAGGTAAAGTGACAACGGCGTGGGGTTAAGGTGGACAGTTCACAGTCGTGGGGGACTGTGCACAGGGCGTTTGTGACTTTGCTGAGGCGCGACCGAGCGGGCTGGCTATGCGTGATGTGAGGCTTCCGCCGCCTTCTAAATAAGATCGTCGCTCTTTTGGGATGTTACACAGCGTTTATTGGTAGTTACCGACGTTTCGATACAACCTTTACGTCACATCTTCTTGGACTGCTTGACCCTTGAAAATGGGAGAAATGTCGGTAACTGCCAATCAACGCTGCGTAACATCCCAGAAGAGCGAAGCTGTCAATACGTTTTGCTGTCAGTAGCCGGCTGGCACAGTGGTAGGGAACACGTTTCAGTGACAACCAGTTGTCACAGTAGTAACACGCTTGACAATATCCGGTTGGCACAGTGGTAACATGTTTGATTGTCAGTATCCAGTTGGCACAGTAGTAACACGCTTGACAATAGCCGGTTGACACAGTGGTAACACGTTTGATTGTCAGTATCAAGTTGGCACAGTAGTAACACGCTTGACAATATCCGGTTGGCACAGTGGTAACACGTTTGATTGTCAGTATCCAGTTGGCACAGTAGTAACACGCTTGACAATATCCGGTTGGCACAGTGGTAACACGTTTGATTGTCAGTATCCAGTTGGCACAGTAGTAACACGCTTGACAATAGCCGGTTGACACAGTGGTAACACGTTTGATTGTCAGTATCAAGTTGGCACAGTAGTAACACGTTTGACAATAGCCGGTTGACACAGTGGTAACACGTTTGATTGTCTGTATCCAGTTGGCACAGTAGTAACACGCTTGACAATATCCGGTTGGCACAGTGGTAACACGTTTGATTGTCAGTATCCAGTTGGCGCAGTAATAACACGCTTTACAATAGCCGGTTGGCACAGTAGTAACACGTTTGATTGTCAGTATCCATTTGGCACAGTAGTAACACGCTTTACCATAGCCGGTTGGCACATTGATGACATGTTTGATTGTCAGTATCTAGTTGTCACAGTAGTAACACGTTTGACAATAGCCGGTTGGCGCAGTGGTAACACGTTTGATTGTCAGTATCGAGTTGGCACAGTAGTAACGCGCTTTACAATAGCCAATTGGCACAGTGGTAACACGTTTGATTGTCAGTATCCATTTGGCACAGTAGTAACACGCTTTACCATAGCCGGTTGGCACATTTATGACACGCTTTACTGTCAGTAGCCGGTTGGCACAGTAGTAACACGCTTTACCACAGACAGTTGGCACATTGGCTGTCAGTAGCCGGTCCGATTGCTGGCCGAAGTGCGGCTGTTCTGACATGTTTTGTCACCTTCCCAGGTTCCCTCCGGTTAATTCCGATATAGCGCCTTTAGAAAGCCACACAGTGCATTTCGCTGTAAGCCCTTCTGACGACACTTTCACTTTTGACGCGGCAAGTCTCGCACTGGGACCGCACTTATCTTGACGTGAGTGTCTTGTTTTGCCCTAGTTCCTCCAGGAGGATGTGACGAGGGCCCCAAAACTAGGCGTCGGCTTGTTCCTTTTACAGCATTCGCACTCATTCATTCTGCAGTCTGTCTTACGACAGGTCCGTAGCCTCATCCAAAGCGAGTTCTCCACAGAGTACAATCTAGTGCTTCCTCTTTCAGTATCCAGTATCTTATCTTTTCCTTATGGTCGTACAGTAGCTGCTTACGTCTTCTTCCTCGTCTTCTCGTCACTTCTATCATTCCTTCAATCACATGTTTCAGAAGGCAGTTTCTACGCAAGATGTGACCAATCCAGTTAGCCTTCCGTCTTTTTATTCTATGTAGGATGTTTCTTTCTTCCTTGACTCTGTGTAATACTTCTTGATTTTTCGTACGATCAGTCCTTCTCCAGCACCAAAACTTTCCAGATACTTCTGATCCACTTTCCGAAGTGTCCAATTCCAGCACCATACAAAGCTGTGCTCCAAATGTAGCACTTTACTAGTTTCTTCCTTAAATTTAAGTCCAGTTTGCTTGTGAAAAGATTCTTCTTGTTGAATGCTGCTTTTGCCATGACAATTCTGTATTTAATTTCACGTGTACACCTTGCATCATTTGTTATCTTGCTACCCAATAGTTGAAATATTCCGCATTATCCAGTTGTCTTTTGATCTATCATAATCTGTATTGGAGATGGTTGCCTTGAGATTCTCATTATCTTAGTTTTTTCCACATTCATTTCCATTCCGTAGCATCTTCCAGTTTCAGTTAGTCTATCAATCGATTGATCAGCAAATTGTACGTGGAACAGAGTGTCAAAGTACGACTGGACAAAGGGGAGACGAGAAGTGTGAAGATTGGAAGAGGAGTTAGACAAGGTTGCTGCTTGTCACCGATTCTGTTCAACTTATACAGCGAGTACTTTACCAAGGAAGTTCGTGAAGGGTTTCGAGACTTCAAAATAGGAGGACAAGTAATTGGCACTGTGAAATATTCAGATGACCTTGTGCTACTGGCTAGGGAAGAAACGTTGCTACAGGGTGTGGTTGATAGACTAATTGAAATTGGAAGACGTTATGGAATGGAAATGAATGTGGGAAAAACTAAAGTAATGAAAATCTCAAGGCAACCATCCCCAATGAAAATTATGATAGATCAACAACAATTTGTGAATGTGGAATATTTCAACTATTAGGTAGCATGATAACAAGTGATGCAAGGTGTACACGTGAAATTGAATACAGAATTACCATGGCAAAAGCAGCATTCAACAATAAGAAGACTCTTTTCACCAACAAACGGAAATTAAATTTAAGGAAGAAACTAGTAAAGTGCTACATTTGGAGCGTAGCTTTGTGTGGTGCTGAAACGTGGACACTTCGGAAAGTAGATCAGAAGTATCTGGAAAGTTTTGAAATGTGGTGCTGGAGAAGATCAGTTGGACAGATCGTGTGAGAAATGAAGAAGTATTACACAGAGTGAAGGAGGAGAGGAATATCGTACATACAATAAAAAGAAGAAAGGCTAACTGGATTGGTCACATCTTGCGTAGGAACTGCCTTCTGAAACATGTGATTGAAGGAACGTTAGAGGGAAGGATAGAAATGACGGGAAGACGAGGGAGAAGACGTAAGCAGCTACTGGATGACCTTAAGGAAAAGAGAAGATACTGGAAATTGAAAGAGGAAGCACTAGATCGCACCCTGTGGAGAACTCGCTTTGGAAGAGGCTACGGACCTGTCGTAAGACAGACTGCGGAATGAATGATGAATGAATCAATCGTGCCCTGTAGCACCTTTTAACATTTGCACTGTCTGTTCGTAATCGCCTGCGATCTGATGGGTGCATTGACCAGACGTCGTCGGAATGACGTAACATCGTGGTGCTTAAGCCACACGGGCATGCTTTACCTTGTATGTTAATCTCATAAACTGACGGAGCGTCCTGCTAGAGTTACTAACGTTGCCCGAATTTCCTGTCCGTTCCGGGCCCCAGACAGTTAGTCGCCGGCTACTCATCACCGGGATTCGGCTTCGATTTCATTCAAGTACATGTCGAATTTGTAGTGAACAAGGTGACAGGCCCCACCCTCGATCACAGTACTTCCGTTTTCCCCTGTCAGTATCATTCCATAATTGCTCCATACTTATGTCACCATCGCTGTGTGGTCTAGCAGTTAGCAGTGTCGTTAAATAAGACACTGTCCATTCGAGATTACAGCTCAGTTTTGCACATTGTGTGGTCCTCATATGCATAGATCGAGCACTGTAGTCAGAGTGGCTGATATGAGCGGCTGCTGATACAGTGTATTTAACTGTTGACGTAATTGTTTGTACCTGACAAGTGAATGGAGCGTGTCCGAATAATACGTCACCAATTTAAACAACAAGACAGGCAATTCACGTATAAACGTAACATTGAGGCGCGTTCGCGTGACCATTGTTGCCGTGGAAAGGCAATAAGTATTACATGTGCTGAGTGTGTGTCGCCTTAGTTATCCAGCACGCAGAGCGCATGCGCCGTATTATATTCTCATCTGTGGCCTGTGTAGCTGTACCATGTTTTTCCACATTATCTCATAAACGGCACGATTTTCGGGGAAAAGTTATTGAACATAAAATGTGTGTTTTGATTCTCTCTACAACTTTTGTCTGAAACATTTCTCATTTTAAGCAGAATTCATCGAGATATTACCATAAAGGTACACAGGTCTTCATGTAAAGTACCCGTTATACTTGTCAGATTTTAATGAAACTTGAATTTTCTCAAAAGATTTTCGAAAAATCTTCAAATATCAAATTTCATCTGAATCCGTCCAGTGGGAGCCGAGTTGTTCCATGCGGACGGACAGACATGAGGAAACTAATAGATGCTTTTCGCAATTTTGCGGACGCGCCTGAAAGCTACTTGTGATAGAAGCTCATATTGTAATAATCACCTCCGCCATTTGTCGTGCTACATACGCCATGCGTGAGAGTGCATGGTTACGTCTTGGATTGGTGTGAAACCATATTGCCTGAAGTTGTGAATAAAGATGGGAGTTCGTTAAAATATGTGTTAATGACAATGAAACGTTAAGAAATTTGTTGCCGTGTTGCTGTTTATGTGCACAGAACTGTATTCGGGCATTTCCTTTTGTTTTATACAGGGTATACACAAAAGAATGGTGCGGTTTCAATAGTTTTCACTATTGAAACCGCACCATTCTTTTGTGTATACCCTGTATTAGTCTCACCTTGGATTTTTTACAAACCAACGACATACACTTCAATTCCACTTTTATTATTTATACATCAACCCCTACACATGTTTCGGTCTTATATAAGGCCATCTTCAGGGGGTTCATAAACTACGTTCATTTTACATCCAGTGTTACTTCTGCCATTATAACTAGTCCAATCTCTTTGTATATAAGTTACATTCACTTACAAAGTCAGAATTTGAAGAATTACAAAGAAATACAGACAGGCCACAGATGACAATATAATACTGCGCATGCGCTTTGCATGCTGGATAACTAAGGCTAAAGACACACACTGGGAATACGTAATGCATATTGGTTTTCCACGGCAACAGTGGTTACGCGAACGCGCGTCATTGACATTGTCCGTACATGGCCTGGCATCTTATTTTTGAAGTCTGTTAGTGTCACAATTGTCACGATTTTTTCTGTGGGAACAGCCGTGGGAGACTTGGCGATTTGAAAGCAAAAAGATGGCGGAATTGGAAACCTGTTGGACTTGACTGTATTCGAATTGAAGCACGTAACTTTAAAGGTTTTTGGTCCGAACGTAAGAGGATTGAGCTGGCCCTCGTACCTGTGAATGGACTGTATTTATATTTGAAAGCAAAAAGATGGCGGAATTGGAAACCTGTTGGACTTGACTGTATTCGAATTGAAGCACGTAACTTTAAAGGTTTTTGGTCCGAACGTAAGAGGATTGAGCTGGCCCTCGTACCTGTGAAGGGACTGTATTTGTAATTCGACGTGAAATAATGAGCATTTCAAAAGTATTTTGTCTCGACATGCATCCGTGGGCGTTCACACAGTTTAACCGGAGTGTGTGTATACAATATATGCATGAAATTATTTGTGTAACGTGGCTTTCGTACTGCACATACGAGTCCAATGTGGATCAATAGCAGGGAATGTGTCTGTAGTTTTGCTGTGTGTCTGCGAGCTTGGAGAGGGTCATCATTACGCCTCGTACCGGTCTGATAGCCCTTTCCGGGGGTTTGACCGTTCGGTTCCGTCTGATGACTGTTGCTAAACACGCTGTTCGCATTATGATCATGCTAGCCACGGCTTCGTCGTGTGACTTGGTTTGCATACTACTCGCACCTTAAACCACGACGTATGTAGCTGTGATTTCCTACAGTTGATATGTTCGTATATATTATAGCCCTAAGAGAGGTACTGTGAAGTCACAGGTTTACTGATTATTTGTGCCATGAATTGAAAAGTTCTGGAGAGACAGTTTGATGGATTAAATCTGCGGTCTTCTGGGGTATTAAGCGGCGCCGTGTGGTAATTGCTTACCGACGTTTCGGGACAATGTATCGGTTCCATCTTCACGGGTCAAGAGTCCGAACTCTTGACCCGTGAAGATGAGAACCGATACGTCACTCACAGCCAAGCAACTAGACAACACAACTACAGGACACAGACTGCTTTATAAGTGACCAGTTGCTTGGCTGTGAGTTACTGTGACACAGACACAGTCACTCACAGCCAAGCAACTAGACAACACAACTACAAGACACAGACTGCTTTATAAGTGACCAGTTGCTTGGCTGTGAGTGACTATGACACAGACACAGTCACTCACAGCCAAGCAACTAGACAACACAGCTACAGGACACAGACTGCTTTATAAGTGACCAGTTGCTTGACTGTGAGTGACTGTGACACAGACACAGTCACTCACAGCCAAGCAACTAGACAACACAACTACAGGACACAGACTGCTTTATAAGTGACCAGTTGCTTGGCTGTGAGTGACTGTGACACAGACACAGTCACTCACAGCCAAGCAACTAGACAACACAACTACAGGACACAGACTGCTTTATAAGTGACCAGTTGCTTGGCTGTGAGTGACTGTGACACAGACACAGTCACTCACAGCCAAGCAACTAGACAACACAACTACAGGACACAGACATCTTTATAAGTGACCAGTTGCTTGGCTGTGAGTGACTGTGACACAGACACAGTCACTCACAGCCAAGCAACTAGACAACACAACTACAGGACACAGACTGCTTTATAAGTGACCAGTTGCTTGGCTGTGAGTGACTGTGACACAGACACAGTCACTCACAGCCAAGCAACTAGACAACACAGCTACAGGACACAGACTGCTTTATAAGTGACCAGTTGCTTGGCTGTGAGTGACAGTGACACAGACACAGTCACTCACAGCCAAGCAACTAGACAACACAACTACAGGACACAGACACAGTCACTCACAGCCAAGCAACTAGACAACACAACTACAGGACACAGACACAGTCACTCACAGCCAAGCAACTAGACAACACAACTACAGGACACAGACACAGTCACTCACAGCCAAGCAACTAGACAACACAACTACAGGACACAGACACAGTCACTCACAGCCAAGCAACTAGACAACACAACTACAGGACACAGACACAGTCACTCACAGCCAAGCAACTAGACAACACAACTACAGGACACAAACTCCTTTATACGTGACCAGTTGCCAGCAGTTTTTAACAGTTTTATAATTTTAACCTCTCAAACTATTTAACAACAAGTCTCAACAACAACAACAATTACAACAGACATCAACAACGCAGCGCCATACAACCACAACAGCTGCACTACAATATACTTCGGACAAGACAGCAAGTCATATACACCGTAAACACTCAAGGACCGTCATTCGCACCTACGCAACGAGACAACACTACAACAGAATACGGACTGCAATATAAACATAACCAATGGTTTTAACAGTTTTAATAGTTTAAATAATTTAATAACATGTTTTAATAACCTAGACGATCTCAATATATAATAACGACAAACACTTTACAAAAAGTGCAGTGCCGATGTAGTTCGAAAACAAATGGACGTCATATACACCGAACGAATTCAAGAAAATTACCTGTAAAACCTTATATATATATATATATATATATATACTTGTGATTTCCAGTGTAAAGTAGTAACACTGACAAAATAATAGTTGAATAACAGTGCCAAATGGACGGTGATAAGTGAAGTGTACATAGCAAGTTACCCCTGATGATGGCCAAATTAAGGCCGAAACATATGTAGGGTATAGTGAAAATTTATTTGTAAGTGCGTTCGTTGTTGAATGAGTGAACCTGAAATAAAAGCTTGATGGATGTTATCGTCAGTGTGACACTGCAGTGCTGACCAAAGCATGGATACGTCTGTGCCTATTGGCTGCTGCAGTACGTCAGTGTGACACTGCAGTGGTGACCAAAGCATGGATATGTGCCTATTGGCTGCTGCAGTACGTCAGTGTGACACTGCAGTGGTGACCAAAGCATGGATATGTGCCTATTGGCTGCTGCAGTACGTCAGTGTGACACTGCAGTGCTGACCAAAGCATGGATATGTGCCTATTGGCTGCTGCAGTACGTCAGTGTGACACTGCAGTGGTGACCAAAGCATGGATATGTGCCTATTGGCTGCTGCAGTACGTCAGTGTGACACTGCAGTGCTGACCAAAGCATGGATATGTGCCTATTGGCTGCTGCAGTACGTCAGTGTGACACTGCAGTGGTGACCAAAGCATGGATATGTGCCTATTGGCTGCTGCAGTACGTCAGTGTGACACTGCAGTGGTGACCAAAGCATGGATATGTGCCTATTGGCTGCTGCAGTACGTCAGTGTGACACTGCAGTGCTGACCAAAGCATGGATACGTCTGTGCCTATTGGCTGCTGCAGTACGTCAGTGTGACACTGCAGTGCTGACCAAAGCATGGATATGTGCCTATTGGCTGCTGCAGTACGTCAGTGTGACACTGCAGTGCTGACCAAAGCATGGATACGTCTGTGCCTATTGGCTGCTGCAGTACGTCAGTGTGACACTGCAGTGCTGACCAAAGCATGGATACGTCTGTGCCTATTGGCTGCTGCAGTACGTCAGTGTGACACTGCAGTGCTGACCAAAGCATGGATACGTCTGTGCCTATTGGCTGCTGCAGTACGTCAGTGTGACACTGCAGTGCTGACCAAAGCATGGATACGTCTGTGCCTATTGGCTGCTGCAGTACGTCAGTGTGACACTGCAGTGGTGACCAAAGCATGGATACGTCTGTGCCTATTGGCTGCTGCAGTACGTCAGTGTGACACTGCAGTGGTGACCAAAGCATGGATACGTCTGTGCCTATTGGCTGCTGCAGTACGTCAGTGTGACACTGCAGTGCTGACCAAAGCATGGATACGTCTGTGCCTATTGGCTGCTGCAGTACGTCAGTGTGACACTGCAGTGCTGACCAAAGCATGGATACGTCTGTGCCTATTGGCTGCTGCAGTACGTCAGTGTGACACTGCAGTGCTGACCAAAGCATGGATACGTCTGTGCCTATTGGCTGCTGCAGTACGTCAGTGTGACACTGCAGTGCTGACCAAAGCATGGATACGTCTGTGCCTATTGGCTGCTGCAGTACGTCAGTGTGACACTGCAGTGGTGACCAAAGCATGGATACGTCTGTGCCTATTGGCTGCTGCAGTACGTCAGTGTGACACTGCAGTGGTGACCAAAGCATGGATACGTCTGTGCCTATTGGCTGCTGCAGTACGTCAGTGTGACACTGCAGTGCTGACCAAAGCATGGATACGTCTGTGCCTATTGGCTGCTGCAGTACGTCAGTGTGACACTGCAGTGCTGACCAAAGCATGGATACGTCTGTGCCTATTGGCTGCTGCACTAAGAAAACTGCTTTCTAGATTTCCCGTCAACTAATCCCTTATTCAGAAACGAAGCTCAATGTACATAGTTTTCTTTCTTCTTTGACACGAAAATGAGTACGGCCGAGCGGGGGACCGCCTGTCGCTGTGCAGCAGTTGTCGTCCGCTCTCTCTTTGCGCGCATTGTCTCGTTAACTTGGGACTCTACTGCAGGGCGGGTGACGTTATCCTTCGCTATGCAGCACTGCATTATGAGCGGGTTTGTAGATTCTGTAAGAGATCTGCAGCGATGTTGAACCATAATACGGCCTGGTTTACGTAAGATAAACTGACTTTTTTTATAGGTATATCCTCTATACCAGGGGTGGCCAAACTTGCTTAACGTAAGAGCCACATACGATAAACTTCAGACGTTTCAGAGCCGCAAGACATGAACAAATATTACACACACGTTTTTATTGTTACACGCACATTTTGTTACAAAAATCACGAACATTAAACTTACGTTTTAATCCAGCGGACTCTCAGTTTATACCGGTAAATAATTATACAGCTTGAAAATTTTTTATTTACCTTTTATATAAATTGTAATGCAAAAATGGAGCTCAGCTAACATATTTCCGCGAGCCGCACATTATATGTCAAAGAGCCGCATGTGGCTCTCAAGCCGCGGCCTGGCCACCCCTGCTCTATACCGTTCCATAGATTTTGTCCAAATTCGGTATGAGAGGCTGCCACATGTCAGATTTGCAACATATTGATCCATAACGAAGTGTATTTTTCTCGTTGATGTGGGCGTGAGACGTCGTCTGTCTTATGGTGTTGAGAATGGTGTGCCGAGGGAGATATTTGGACTTAAGAAGGAGGAGGTAACAAGAAACTGGAGACAATTGCATAATTGGGAGCTTCACGATTTGTACTCCTCACCAAACATTATTAGGGTGATCAGTTCAAGGAGGATGAGATGGGCGGGGCATGTGGCACGTAGTAGGGTCAGAAGAGAAATATATACAGGGTTTCAGTAGGGAGACGTGAAGGAAAAAGACAATTTGGAAGACCCTGGCATAAATGGGGGGCTATACTGAAATGAATCTTAGGGATGGCGTGGACTGGATTTGATTGAGGATAGAGAGGTTGGCGGACTGCTGTAAACATGATAACGGGCATATTTTGTTTTAGTGTACCAACTGAATGCGCTTATATATATGACATAGTCACTTCACTTCGACATGTTTCGGCATGATAGTGCTACCTACAGTGGTTATATGCCAAGCTTAAAACTGTTTATAGTGAAATGGATTACATCTATTAAATTTATAACCTTCGATGAACTCTGCAGTTATTTCTAGTTTTTATGTGGATAAAATGTGTGAATTTTCTATTGTATTATGGACATATAACTTATGTGTAAGTCATATTTTAAAACGTTTAAATTATAAAATCTTCAAAATATGTACAATATAATTACAGAATATTCTTCTAAGCGGTGGCAGTGTACATTCAAACTTCTACTGTAGCCCTCGAGGCAATGCGGACCGTCTCTGTATGACATGCGTGCGGTGTAAGCAGGTGGCAGTAATTGTAATGGACATTGGGGTTTGATAAAAGGCGGAAAGCTGCTGGAGTAGTGAGGAGCTATCAGTTCCTCAAAAATGGCTTTGCTCCATCCATATAGGTTGTCGTTAATGAGCGATAGAACCGAGTCTAGGTAAGGAATGACCGGACTGGTGTCATATATCCCATACACCGGTGTAGGGCAAGGCGTTTTTGCGGAAGTGACATTTTAAATCTTCAAACCCTGCGCAAGCCGCAGACAAATTTTTTAACAGTAAAAAGTCTAATTTTTTTAGGGAAATTTTTATTTTAGGTTAAGCCATTAAGAGACTGTCGACCTCGGTGGACTAGTGGTTAGCGTGCTCGCCACTGGACCCAAGGTTCGCGGGTTCGATCCCGACCGAGGGCGATTTTTAAGGGTGATAAAAATCCGTAGCACAACTTCCTTCGGAGGGGAAGTAAAGCCGTCGGTCCCATGTCGTAGATTTACGGCATGTAAAGGAACATTACGGGCATGAATTGAGATGTTTCGTAAGCAAAATTCAGCGGCCATTTCTCACCCAATTCTCCTGACTGCCTGCCAGATGGCTCTGGCAGTCACATCAGGATTGAGTAGAACTTGTGCGGTCAGTGGGCTGGTCATGTGCGTTGGAGCGACAGGGACGAACAACAACAACATTAAGGGACTAAAATTAATTAATTATTAGTAAAAATTAGTACAGCAGTTAATTACAATTTAATTTTTATAGGAATGGAAAAACGTCAATGGGCAGCTTGCCCTGTTTCTTTGTCGCTGTTATTTTTTTAAAAAAATACATAAAATTTCATTCTGTGACATTACGGGTACAGTACACTTGCATTAATTATGATTAGAGCATACTTGAAACGGCAAGAGTAAATGGGGCTGTTGGAGCTTACCACTCCGTACATTTCTCACTTCTTCCCACTGTAAAGTTTCCAACATACAATTTTTGCTCATGCAGAATGCGCCAATTGCGTTACAACTTAAATATCAGTCACCAAATGTAACTATGCGTGCTAAGTTCATCACATAAATAAAAAAGGCATCCATTGCGATAAGGGAGCGTGAGTTAAGTGTTGGAAAACGCAAACGGGCCGCAAACGTAATTCGGCGGGCCCAGCCTCCCATACAGTGGGTACCGGGTAAAGCGGCCGGGGCGTGGAGTTGACCACCGACCCCCATCTAGTGTCAGGGTTAAAGAAAGAGTAGAGCTATACCTCTGCTCCCCCTCTGGGCCTTCATGGCCTGTTATAGGGAGAACTTTACCTTTACTGGTTGCAGATTCCTGCCAGAAACCTTTTCAAATATTTTGTTTAAACTCGATGCACTGAACGATCGTTTTGCGACTTAACGACGGACCGTGTCGGACAATTATAACATTTTGATTCATATATACCAGCGGTTCCCAAACTTTTTCGGTCCACCGCCCCCTTGGTTCCATATACACACCCACAGCGCCCCCCCCCCCCCTTTAAAAAAACATAAATGCGTTTTTGTTTCCACTTTTATTTCATATTTAAAAAATCGTTTAAATAAAATTATGAGAGTTTAACTTAATGTTTTATGTGTTAATTAATAAATTAAAATTTATTATATTTTTTATAATTAACAATAATTCATCTAGAAATAGTTTATTTAAAAAATGTGTGCTTGGATAAGATTCATAAATTAAAATACTAAGAAGTTTAGTTCATTTTTTATTTTTAACACAAAAATTACTTTATTTCATTTTTACTATAAAAATAAACGCACTACTTGTCTACTAGCGCCCCCCTGTGATAATAACAGCGCTCCCTTCCACCTCTCGTACCTATTAGCGCCCACCTCGGTAATTCCACCGCCCCCCAGGGGGCGGTACCGCCCACTTTGGCAACCACTGATATATAGCTTAGTTGTACATAAAGCTGTACATTTACTTTTTCATATCGCTCATAAACTGTTCACAGATTTTGTTGAAATTTGACACTGGAGACTTCTAACTCCATGTAGCAGAGTCCTTCTTGAGAAGCTAACAGGTTCTCAGGAAGTCGATACATTCCCCGCGTTTTGTGGGACCCGAAAGTTCATTGCCGCATTCACAACAGCCCGCCACCTGTCCCTATCCTGAGCGGAGACTTCTAGTAATCTGCATGTTACTAGTCCCATTTTTAAGCAGGTCTAATAATCTTCGAGCCGATCCCAGTGGCCGTGCGGTCTAAGGCGTGGGTCTGCGGCCGCTCGCTTACTGGGATCGTGGGTTCAAATCCCACCGGGGGCATGGATGTTTGTGTTGTGTTTGTTGTAAGGACGGTAATATGGAACGTAAAGTGACATGAAGGACGAAAGGATTTAAACAGTACAAAAATGGATCAAAAGGGAAAAATCCGGGACAGACAAGAAAAAAAAATCCCACCGGGTCATGGATGTCTGTCTGTTGTGAGTTGTGTGTTGTCAGGTCTTTCCATGTTCTAATTAACATTCATACTGTATATATATCTAGCTTGCCGTTATGTCCTATACATGTACCAGCAGCATTTCCTAGTAATGACACACGCTCGTCTTTTATACATATTTTCTCTTGTACTTGGTTATCCCTGATGAAGACCCGGAAGGGCCGAAACATGTAGGAGATAATAATATGTAATAACAATAACACATGCCAATTGACTGCAAGACATATTTTGGACTTGCAGTATTGTATAATGTACGGACAATATGTAAAACATAAGGGCTATATACCTATATACCTACATTCCTATATACCTATATACCTATGTACCTACATTCCTATATACCTATGTACCTACATTCCTATATACCTACATTCCTATATACCTATATACCTACATTCCTATATACCTATATACCTATGTACCTACATTCCTATATACCTATATACCTATGTACCTACATTCCTATATACCTATATACCTACATTCCTATATACCTATATACCTACATTCCTATATACCTATGTACCTACATTCCTATATACCTATATACCTACATTCCTATATACCTACATTCCTATATACCTATATACCTACATTCCTATATACCAATGTACCTACATTCCTATATACCTACATTCCTATATACATATATACCTACATTCCTATATACCTATATACCTATGTACCTACATTCCTATATACCTATATACCTATGTACCTACATTCCTATATACCTATATACCTACATTCCTATATACCTATATACCTACATTCCTATATACCTATGTACCTACATTCCTATATACCTATATACCTATGTACCTACATTCCTATATACCTATATACCTACATTCCTATATACCTATATACCTACATTCCTATATACCTATATACCTATGTACCTACATTCCTATATACCTACATTCCTATATACCTATATCCCCACTATATGCTTCCATGACGTGGACAGGGATAATTATACCTTCTTAACCTTCAGTAATGCCGATCCCAGCGGCCGCTCGCTTACTGGGTTTGTGGGTTCGAATCCCACCGGGGGCATGGATGTTTGTGTTGTGTTTGTTGTAAGGACGGTAATATGGAACGTAAAGTGACATGAAGGACGAAAGGATTTAAACAGTACAAAAATGGATCAAAGGGGAGAACCCCCTGACAGGCAAAAAAAAAAAAATCCCACCGGGGGCGTGTATGTCTGTCTGTTGTGAGTTGTGTGTTGTCAGGTAGAGGTCTCTGCGACGGGCTGATCACTCGTCTAGAGGAGTCCTACCGACTGTGGTGTGTCTCAAATGTGTGTGATCGTGAAACCTCGACCAAACGAGGAGGCCCAGGCCCATATAGGGCTGTCGAGCCGTAGAAAAAAATAAACTTCGAAGACGCCGCTGGAATTACGTGGCGCTGTCTGTCTCGTGTCGTTACAGCGGAAACGGCGTGTGGAGTACGTAAGGAGTTGGCTTAGATGAATTCCCGTACACCAAATATCTAGACACTTTTCAAAATTGGCAGCTGTTTTGAGTGTTGTCCTCTGTTGTTCGTGCTTGTGTCCGGTAGAGTGGGCCAGATCCGCAGTGTTGTTCATTAAAGCAAACCTTCCGGGCAAAGAGTGACGGTAGGTTTGCGCACGGCCGCCATCTTGTTATTGTACATTCTACAAAAGTGCAGGTGGCCCATAATTCGGTTAACTTAAGACATTCTCTCCTTTTAACGGGAATTTTCGGATTTAAGCCTGTTAACGCTAACGTGAATCAGCTGCACGCGTTGTGCCTGATTCAGTTACTTCACCTCTAATTTGGAACAGTTTTTGTAAATTCAGTAAACTATAAAATATTTACAGGATATTTTAGTATGTTTCGCTAACCGAATAACTGACTTTTGGGCCACTCTGTATGCCTGTAAAATACAGGTGGAGTTATACCTGTGCGCCATATGCTGGCACGCAGGGGAAGTAGAGGTATAGCGCCACTCGTTCTTAACCTGGACAGCATGTGGAGTTGAGAGGTCAGCTTCTCGTCTGGGCGTTTTGGAGAAGAGAAGACTGTACACCCCTTAGTGGAATATGCTTACTGTACCGCCTTCGATCTCTTGGTCTAGTAACGTTACCTCATAACCTAACAGTGAGTGTCGCTAGTGTTCCTTTCGCTTCATGTTCCTCCGTGCCCCATATTATCTCTGGTTGTGGGGTATCAAAAAAGTACTCGCTTTGGGATTGTGTGCTGTGACGTAATATCCATGCCAAGTTTGATGAAGATCGGTGACCTGGCTCAAGATTTGAAAGGAGTGGGGACAGGCTAGCACTGTGATCTCGTACGCCTAGTTCCCTCCCCCTTTTTGGGAGGGGGAAGAGGAATTGTAGTCTGTCGGGAAGTGTTTTTGTTGCTAAGCACGACGCCGAACTGTCCAGACCGCTTGCGATTTACTGTGGCTCTGTCCGGGCGAGCAGTGACGGGTGTCTGAAGCTGGTCTTTGTGGCGATGAAGTTGAGAAGCCGCGGGGCTCTACCTGCTGGTGTGGTCAATCCTTTAAAGGCTAAACAGTTACAAGTGCCTGTCTCGTCCAAACCTCCCCGATTTCCCGAAAGAGCGTTTCTTTTCGGAATGTTCCCAGGGTCCGCCCTTTTGTCCTGCTAAGTGAAACGTGTTGATGAAGATGCGTAATGAATGACGTAGACAGGGAAAAACAGACGTACTGGGAGAAAAACCTGTCCTAGTGCAACTCTGTGCACTACAAATCTCACATGGACTGGCCTGGAATCGAACCGGGGCCTCCACGAATCAGACTGAAGTTAACCTGATGTATATTTAAATATTCAGTCCGTACCGCGCAGTAAACACACTCCGTCTCGGTTATAAAAATCAGTGAGTGTTGTATAGGGAAATAATCGCTGTTTGTTCTGAGATCCGTACAAGATATAAATGCACTTTGTGGGCAGCTTTTAGGCGCGTTCGCAATATTGCGAAAAGCAACTATTAGCTTCATGTCCGTCTGTCTGTCCGCATGGAACAACTCTACCCTCGCTGGACGGATTTTCATAAAATTTTGTGTTTTGAGTATTTTTCGAAAATTTGTCGAGGAAATTCTAGTTTCATTAAAATCTGACAAGAATAACTGTACTTTACATCAAGACCTATGTACAAGTATGATAATATCTCGCTCAGTTCTTCTTAGAATGAGAACTGCTTCACACAAAAGCTGTACAGAAAATCAAAACTCACATTTTATCTTCAATAACTTTTTTCCGAAAATCGTGCCGTTTTATGAGATAATGTGGAAAAATATGGTACAGCCAGACAGGCCACAGATGACAATATAATACGGCGCATGCGCTTTGCATGCTGGATAACTACGGCTACAGACACACACTCAGAATATGTAATACTTATTGCTTTTCCACAGCAACAATGGTTACGCGAACGCGCCTCAGTGTTACGTTTATACTTACATTGCCTGTCTTGCTGAGTGTTAAATCTGGTGGTACATATAGTAACCATTATGATTTAAGAGATTAATTGTACAACACGTTAACGCGGGAATATAAAACGAAGAGCAGTTTCATTGCGTTAGTTTGTCGTTACAATCGTCGACTCTTCTCGGCACAAAACGACATCTCAAAGCCGTATGAAGTGTGCGTATTGCGCGCTGTTGTTCAGGCTACCCGTTTAGCTTCTTAGGCCAAGAAGTTGCCTATAGCACACGGCGCTCATGCCGTTAATACACTGGCTATGAAGGCCCTTGTTCTGCGCGGAATACAGATTACGTAATTAACGATACAGTCTTTCTTCCTTGTAGAATAATAATGGTTAAATCAAGTTAGGTTTTATTAATTGTGTTCTTAGCACAGACGGTACAAATGAGTACATTGGGAAGATCTTGCTTGCTTGTCTGCAAGTTTAGTGTTGTAAGGCACTTAGGAATTTTGTTTAAATTTGATACACGATCGGCATTGGAAGTTGTCTGACATTTGATTTTGGTCCATATCGATGTAGTGTCATAACGCAGAATTAAAATCGATCTTTACAAAATTTTTTAACAAAAAGCAGCCGTGCTGGATGCAAGAACTTTGTGGTGCTTACGTATGGCATTTCAGTGCTGTTTTTAGACGCGTTCGCAACATTGCGAAAAAGCGACTGTTAGGTTCATCATGTGTCTGTCCGCAAGGGACGACTGGGTTCCCACTGGACGGATTTTCACGAAATTTGGTATTTGAATATTTTTTTTGAAAATCTGTCTAGACAATTCAAGATTCATTAAAACCTGACAGGAATAGCAGGCGTACTTTACATGAAGACGTATGTACATTTATGATCTGGCTCAGTTCTTCTTAGAATGAGAAATATTTCAGATAAAATTTATAGAGTAAATCAAAACACACATTTTATGTTCAATAACTTTTTTCCGAAAATCGTGCCGTTTATGAGATAATGTGGAAAAATATGGTACAGCCGGACAGGCCACAGATGACAATATAATACGGCGCATGCGCTTTGCATGCTGGATAACTAAGGCTACAGACACACACTCAGAAATGTAATATGTACTTATTGCTTCTCCATGGCAACAATGGTTACGCGAACGCGCCTCAATGTTACGTGATGGTGCATTGCCTGTCTTGTTATACGAGGCAACGATACTGAAGGCAAGGACTTAGTGGTTCTTGCTTGTGTTTGAATGCTGGTTTTAACATACTTCGGTGTGGCACATACAGACATAAATAATTTGTAGCTGCAGTGTGTCAGTCGTGTTCCAGTGTTACAACACACGTGTATTTGCAGTAAATTGACAGCGCACGCGATGTCACACCTCCACTGTGCAATGCACTCTTCCTGTCTAGTTTGTATTAAACATCTCATGTGTTAGTGACTGGGATGGATGTGTTAAGCTTTGTTGAACTGCTGTTGTGTGTATGTTCACGGTCACGTGACACCGCAGTCAAAAAATTAAGAGAAACGGTGAACGAAAGACACAAACTTGCGTCGGAAGGAATTCGCTTTAGTCAAGTGAAGAACGTAGAAGATTGCCCACAAATTTAGCGGGAATAGGTTCAGTACGTCTTTGCCTTTCCTTCAGCTTAGTCTCGTATCTACCATACACAGTACATGCGTCTAACCTATGCTGACTTGCTGTGTCTACAGCTGCATACAGTAGTGTCTACATACACAGTACATGCGTCTAACCTATGCTGATGACTTGCTGTGTCTACAGCTGCATACAGTAGTGTCTACATACACAGTACATGCGTCTAATCTATGCTGATGACTTGCTGTGTCTACAGCTGCATACACTAGTGTCTACATACACAGTGCATGCGTCTAACCTATGCTGATGACTTGCTGTGTCTACAGCTGCATACAGTAGTGTCTACATACACAGTACATGCGTCTAACCTATGCTGATGACTTGCTGTGTCTACAGCTGCATACAGTAGTGTCTACATACACAGTACATGCGTCTAACCTATGCTGATGACTTGCTGTGTCTACAGCTGCATACAGTAGTGTCTACATACACAGTACATGCGTCTAACCTATGCTGATGACTTGCTGTGTCTACAGCTGCATACAGTAGTGTCTACATACACAGTACATTCCTCCTTTGACTCACCCTCGTATTCTTGTCATTATGATGCCTTCTACAGTTCTTCAATAAAAAGGTAAAGTTGTCTCTGGCTGCACCATCAGTACATATAGGTAGAGTGGAGGTATTGCTCCACTCATTCGTAATTTCTGCACTAAATGGCGGTGAGTGGTCTCTCTCGCCCCAGACCCTTTACTCCCCCTTCCTCCGCGGGGAAATACCCCACGTTACCTATTTAGTGGCTTTGTGGGCCCCAGAGCCGGTATGGGCCCTATGACGCTACTACGGAATAATTGAGAGCCGGGTTTGTGCAAATACTTGCACTGTTTTTGTCTGGAGGTGCTCGTGAGTACTGGAACGTAACAGACATACAGATTTGTCTGGAGGTGCTCGTGAGTACTGGAACGTAACAGACATACAGATTTGTCTGGAGGTGCTCGTGAGTACTGGAACGTAACAGACATACAGATTTGTCTGGAGGTGCTCGTGAGTACTGGAACGTAACAGACATACAGATTTGTCTGGAGGTGCTCGTGAGTACTGGAACGTAACAGACATACAGATTTGTCTGGAGGTGCTCGTGAGTACTGGAACGTAACAGACATACAGATTTGTCTGGAGGTGCTCGTGAGTACTGGAACGTAACAGACATACAGATTTGTCTGGAGGTGCTCGTAAGTACTGGAACGTAACAGACATACAGATTTGTCTGGAGGTGCTCGTAAGTACTGGAACGTAACAGACATACAGATTTGTCTGGAGGTGCTCGTAAGTACTGGAACGTAAGAGACATACAGATTTGTCTGGAGGTGCTCGTAAGTACTGGAACGTAAGAGACATACAGATTTGTCTGGAGGTGCTCGTGAGTACTGGAACGTAACAGACATACAGATTTCACGTTATATTCTCCGTGCATTTTGATATCAAATCACAAATTAACAAACCAACAAATGCACTGTATTTCCACATATATAGTCTAATGCCCCTACATATGTTTCGGCTTTACCAAGCCATCATCAGGGGGTCTAAGGTTTACTTATACTTAACATCCATTATTGTAGTCCAATATATGTGTAAACCTTTGACCCCCTGATGATGGCTTGGTAAAGCCGAAACATATGTAGGGGCATTAGACTATATATGTGGAAATACAGTGCATATGTTGGTTTGTTAATTTGTGATTAGACATAGGAGAGTTTCGAGTTTCACTTTTAACCTGCATGAGATGTGTGAAGAAAGTGAAAGTGCGTGTTGTATCGATTGTGATGATAATTAGTCCTGGTCGTGCGTGGGCGGTGCTGTGATGTGTTAGTAACAACATTTCTGTAATGTGAAAACTGCTTAACAGCTTTTCACACTGTCATTGCGTTTCAATCTAAGCAGCTTCCATTAAAGGAGTTATTTTGCCGTTCTCGAAAAGTTCGCGACGGGCTGCTATTAGCATCGCTTTGTCTGTCCGCCCACGTGAAACATCTCGACTTCCACTGGACGGATTTTCTTGAAATTTCATATTGGGGAATTTTACAAAAATGTCGGCCAGATTCGAGTTTGGCTAAAATGGGGCTTCACCAATCTGCTTTTGATGGTATCCCGCAGTTTGTGTGATAAGTACGCGGAATCCATTTGGCGATGTGCGTTAGTATTGCGCAGCGTAAATGGCGATTTGTTGTGTGACGTAACAGTGTAATGTTCTAGTCTTCGTGTTACGTCACCTTCGTGTGCGGTTACCGTATAAGCCCGAATATAAGGCAGTTGCGAGTGTTTCGAAAAAGCTGGGAAAAGTAGAACAATGTAATAAAAGCATTAATAATGTTTCTGGTAGAGGCAGATGTGTCGCCCTCGGTGGACTAGTGGTTAGCGTGCTCGCCACTGGACCCAAGGTTCGCGGGTTCGATCCCGGTGATAAAAATCCGGAGCACCACTTCCTCCGGAGGGGAAGTAAAGCCGTCGGTCCCATGTCGTAGATTTACGGCATGTAAAAGAACCTTACGGGCTTGAATAGAAATGTTGCGTAAGCCAAATTGTCTCCTGACTGCCTGCCAGATGGCTCTGGCGGGCACATCAGGATCGATAGAACACTAGCGCGGCCAGCTGACCAGTCACCAACTGCCACGAATGCGCACGACTTAGTAACCTCGAAAAGAGGAGGCCCGGGCCCATATAGGGCTGTTGAGCCATGGTTATTATTATTATTATTATTATTATTATTATTATAGGATTACAATAATACACGTAAGTTACGTACTGAATGGGAAAGTACAGGGCAATAGCATGCCTTATTAGTTACTGTTTAGTAGCTTTTGTTTTAACCAACACATGCACTACACCTTTGTCGTCATATATACCCCTACATATGTTTCGACTACTTATTAGTCATCATCAGGGGGATCAAAGTATATAAACACAGACTACACATCCACTATAATAGTTGGTTCACATTCAATGTTAAAATAAGATGAACTATGTTCGCTATAAAAACAAGTAGCATTTTTGCTTCAGTGGTTAAAATATATAAGTGCGTTTGATTTTAAACGTTTTAATCCAAAAAGGAAATCAAACTCACTTATATATTTTAACCACCGAAGCAAAAATGCTACATGTTTTTATAGTGAACATAGTTCATCTTATTTTAACATTGAATGTGAACCAACTATCATAGTGGATGTGTAGTCTGTGTTTATATACTTTGATCCCCCTGATGATGACTAATAAGTAGTCGAAACATATGTAGGGATATATATGACGACAAAGGTGTAGTGCATGTGTTGGTTAAAATAAAAGCTATTATATAAGACAGAATGCACGGTGAATATAATGTGAAATTTATTAGTTACTGTTTAGTAGGAATGACGTGTTACTGGGAGAGACCCTAAGGCCTCGCTTATAAGGCGACTCGTACTTTTCTGTGCTTGTGTTTCGGGGGGGGGAGGGGGGGGGAGCTGTCCGTATATTCGGGCTTACACGGTATTCAGTTTGCCCTTAACTCGTTTAACATGTATTCACTTATTCAACCAACGAATGCACTATTATAAATAAATTTTTACTATACCCTACACATGTTTCGGCCCACTGTGGCCATCATCAGGGGTAACTTGTTATATATATATATATATATATACACACATATATATATATATATATATATATATATATATATTTACATGATTCATAATTCAGAAAAATGCCAGCATGCAATAACATTTAATATGTATTGTCTATGTCTGGGAATTGGAATGTTGGTATGTAAGTAGATTATGAATATACATACAAATTGTATGCAAAATATTGTTTGTAAATCAGCAGTGACGAAATGTTTCGATGGGGTGAAGATTTGACGTTATGCATGACCGCAGACAATAAGCCTAGACGTAGGTCTGCCTCTAAGTTTCAAGTTCTCCAAAGCAATAACAGAGCCTGATAACAACAGTGACATGTCTGCAGTTGGAAGCAGTACAGAAGTGTGATCCCAGTGGTTTAAATGGTATGATTATCTGAAAATTTGAGTCCGGGATATAGATGTGAAAGCGCGTGTGTTACGTCATACGCACATCTTCCGTCTTGTTTAGACTGTTTCCGGCTAAGTAGAGTGCTGAAAAGTTATTGGGTTTTTAACCCTTTTAGGACTGGAAAAAAGTGAAAGTATATTTCTGTCCACTTCTTCCCGATTTCTGAAAGGGCATCGCTTTTTGGAAGGTTCCCAGGCTTTCCTCGTTTGCCCTTCTGGTACGAGCAGCATGTAGATGAAGATGAGTGTTGAGCATTAGTGGAATGGTACTGACAGGGGAAAACCGAAGTAGTCGGAGCAAAACCTGTCCCAGTGCCAATTTTTTCACCAGAAATCTCACTTGAACTGAGCTGGGATGGAACCCGTGCCTCCGCGGTGAGAGGTCGGCGACAAACCGCCTGAAGGTTCAGTCCGTACCTCGCAATAAACACTCCGTCTTTGTTGTAAAAAAAACAAATCAGTTAATGCTGTATAGGGAGATGATCGCTGTTTGTTCTGAGATCCACACAAAACACAAATACAGTCCGTACCGCACAATAAACACACTCCGTCTCAGTTATACAAACCAGTCAGTTAATGTTGTACAGTGAAATAATTGCTGTTTGTTCTGAGATCCACACAAAACACAAATACAGTCCGTACCGCACAGTAAACACACTCCGTCTCAGTTATACAAACCAGTCAGTTAATGTTGTACAGTGAAATAATCGCTGTTTGTTCTGAGATCCACACAAAACACATAAATACAGTCCGTACCGCGCAGTAAACACTCCGTCTCAGTTATACAAACCAGTCAGTTAATGCTGTACAGTGAAATAATCGCTGTTTGTTCTGAGATCCACACAAAACACATAAATACAGTCCGTACCGCGCAGTAAACACACTCCGTCTCAGTTATACAAACCAGTCAGTTAATGCTGTACAGTGAAATAATCGCTGTTTGTTCTGAGATCCACACAAAACACATAAATACAGTTCGTACCGCGCAGTAAACACACTCCGTCTCAGTTATACAAACCAGTCAGTTAATGCTGTACAGTGAAATAATCGCTGTTTGTTCTGAGATCCACACAAAACACATAAATACAGTCCGTACCGCGCAGTAAACACACTCCGTCTCAGTTATACAAACCAGTCAGTTAATGTTGTACAGTGAAATAATCGCTGTTTGTTCTGAGATCCACACAAAACACATAAATACAGTCCGTACCGCGCAGTAAACACACTCCGTCTCAGTTATACAAACCAGTCAGTTAATGCTGTACAGTGAAATAATCGCTGTTTGTTCTGAGATCCAAACAAAACACATAAATACAGTCCGTACCGCGCAGCAAACACACTCCGTCTCAGTTATACAAACCAGTCAGTTAATGTTGTACAGTGAAATAATCGCTGTTTGTTCTGAGATCCACACAAAACACATAAATACAGTCCGTACCGCGCAGTAAACACACTCCGTCTCAGTTATACAAACCAGTCAGTTAATGCTGTACAGTGAAATAATCGCTGTTTGTTCTGAGATCCAAACAAAACACATAAATACAGTCCGTACCGCGCAGTAAACACACTCCGTCTCAGTTATACAAACCAGTCAGTTAATGTTGTACAGTGAAATAATCGCTGTTTGTTCTGAGATCCACACAAAACACATAAATACAGTCCGTACCGCGCAGTAAACACACTCCGTCTCGGTTATAAAAATCAATCGGTTAAATTTGTAAAGGGGAAAAAATGCTGTTTGTTCTGAGATCCACACAAAACACATAAATACACTGTGTGGGCAGAACGTAGAATTTTTACTGTTCAACCTGGTGGTACATAAATCGACCACTAGGTCTTAAAAGTTTAAATGCGGGTCGCTGTAATACCGTCAAGAACGGTGCTTGGCGTGGAGGTGGGAGGGGGTTGGCGAGTGTGATGTCATATATACTGGGGCTAAACCGGAGTGCTCATTAAGCTTGTATGACAGGATCTGGTATTAAGCGGTGACCTGACACGAGGCTAGCTGAGCAGGGAAATTGATGAGACGAAGAATTATGGCGTTGATTCTTGTGTTGGCCACTGTCAGACGTTACGTTATGGTTTATAATTGTCGTTATACTCCTAACCGTGGTTTTCATGTTTCTGAGAAACACATGTTAAAATGTTCTTGACAAAAACGAGAGATTGCAGCCTTCGGAGTGGATTGGCCATTGCTTTTGAGGTTCCCAGTGTCGTAGCGACAAAATATTAGCGGTTACTTTTTGTGTGTGTATTTTCTCATGTAATGCAGATTCTGACGTGGGATAAGGCGGGAGGAACTTGAGATAAGTCCACTTATGGTTCTGTTGGGATACGTGCACCCCCCGTTGTTGTGATAAATCAGTTCTCCCTTTTTAGAAAACTGTCTCGGGCTATCAGCCGTGTCAGGCGGTTCAAAGGGGAATAAACGAACGTTTCGAGAACCATCTCTGGCCTCGTCTGAGGCCGCTGGTTTATTCGCCTTTCAGCAACCTGAAGCGGCTGCTACCCCGAGAGAGTTTTATTGCTTTCAGTCGCTGTGAAAGCTTCAGTTATGTGTCAGTCCTTTTGTTGCGATAAGTTCTTTTTGTGTTGAGATAAGACCAGTCACCCTTTTGTTGAAAAGTACACTTATTTTGTTGAGGTAAGTCCAGTTATTTTGTTGAGATAGGTTCTCCTTTTTTTGAGATAACCTAGTTTGTCGTCATTTCCCCTTTTTTGAGGTAAATCCCGTTCTTTTGTTGAGGTAAGTCCAGTTATTTTGTCCAGCTAGGTTCTCCTTTTTTTGAGATAACCGAGTTTGTCTGTCGTCATTTCCCCTTTTTTGAGGTAAATCCCGTTCTTTTGTTGAGGTAAGTCCAGTTATTTTGTCGAGATAGGTTCTCCTTTTTTTGAGATAACCGAGTTTGTCTGTCGTCATTTCCCCTTTTTTGAGGTAAATCCCGTTCTTTTGTTGAGGTAAGTCCAGTTATTTTGTCGAGATAGGTTCTCCTTTTTTTGAGATAACCGAGTTTGTCTGTCGTCATTTCCCCTTTTTTGAGGTAAATCCCGTTCTTTTGTTGAGGTAAGTCCAGTTATTTTGTCGAGATAGGTTCTCCTTTTTTTGAGATAACCGAGTTTGTCTGTCGTCATTTCCCCTTTTTTGAGGTAAATCCCGTTCTTTTGTTGAGGTAAGTCCAGTTATTTTGTCGAGATAGGTTCTCCTTTTTTTTGAGATAACCGAGTTTGTCTGTCGTCATTTCCCCTTTTTTGAGGTAAATCCCGTTCTTTTGTTGAGGTAAGTCCAGTTATTTTGTCGAGATAGGTTCTCCTTTTTTTTGAGATAACCGAGTTTGTCTGTCGTCATTTCCCCTTTTTTGAGGTAAATCCCGTTCTTTTGTTGAGGTAAGTCCAGTTATTTTGTCGAGATAGGTTCTCCTTTTTTTTGAGATAACCGAGTTTGTCTGTCGTCATTTCCCCTTTTTTGAGGTAAATCCCGTTCTTTTGTTGAGGTAAGTCCAGTTATTTTGTCGAGATAGGTTCTCCTTTTTTTTGAGATAACCGAGTTTGTCTGTCGTCATTTCCCCTTTTTTGAGGTAAATCCCGTTCTTTTGTTGAGGTAAGTCCAGTTATTTTGTCGAGATAGGTTCTCCTTTTTTTGAGATAACCGAGTTTGTCTGTCGTCATTTCCCTTTTTTGAGGTAAATCCCGTTCTTTTGTTGAGGTAAGTCCAGTTATTTTGTCGAGTAGGTTCTCCTTTTTTTTGAGATAACCGAGTTTGTCTGTCGTCATTTCCCCTTTTTTGAGGTAAATCCCGTTCTTTTGTTGAGGTAAGTCCAGTTATTTTGTCGAGATAGGTTCTCCTTTTTTTGAGATAACCTAGTTTGTCTGTCGTCATTTCCCCTTTTTTGAGGTAAATCCCGTTCTTTTGTTGAGGTAAGTCCAGTTATTTTGTCGAGATAGGTTCTCCTTTTTTTTGAGATAACCGAGTTTGTCTGTCGTCATTTCCCCTTTTTTGAGGTAAATCCCGTTCTTTTGTTGAGGTAAGTCCAGTTATTTTGTCGAGATAGGTTCTCCTTTTTTTTGAGATAACCTAGTTTGTCGTCATTTTCCCTTTTTTGAGGTAAATCCCGTTCTTTTGTTGAGGTAAGTCCAGTTGTTTTGTTGATATATGGTCAGTTCTGTTGTTGAGATAAGTTCTTTTCTCTTGTTCGGATAAGTCGAGTTTTCCTTTTGTTAAGTCATTTTCTTTTTTTGTTGAAATACGTCCATAAGCCCAGCTCTCTTCTTGAGATAAGTCCAGTTCTCTTATTTTGAGACGAGCCCAGTTCTCATTTCTTTTAAGTCCACTACTGCTGAAGTTCACCCGAAGTTCCTTGAAGCGCAGTGGTGTGCTGCTTGCAACTGTCTAGCTGCTCGTCTTTAGCTGTTCCAAATATTTGTGTTGTTCTCAGTCCGACACGTGGCTTGTCGCTAACACAGTGTACGTTAACGGTGTGACCTAAGACTGGGTTAGTCGGAAGAATAGAGGCATCCTGTGTTTGGGTTCTGTTGTGGCGGGTACGTTCGTGCTGTATGAAGTACAGATGTCGATAATCACTATTGATTTTTAGGCGTCCTTCTTTCGACTTTTTACACATGCTTTTGTTATGTTTGTTTCGTTGATACACGTCACAGACGCTGTGTGTGCACGTCACAGACGCTGTGTGTGCACGTCACAGACGCTGTGTGTGCACGCACCGCCTTCCCAGTTGGCTGATCGCATATCAACTGAAATGTAGGATGTGCGGTCAGTGTTGGTACTGCGAGTTACACGATTATTGCATTGTGTATGCGAGATGGACTCGTCGGTTGGTGGCGTTACCTTGAAGGGGCTGAGGGGGAGTGATTGACCTCCCGTCCCCACCCTCTTTCCGCAACTTCCCCACCTCCTGGAGCAGGATGTGATATGTGACCGTCGGAAGGTGATGCAGTTCTGCGTTGTTTAGGATAAACACATACATGATTGGCCTGCTTTGTGTGTGTTTGTATTTTGAATATTTGTGGAAATGTCTGAGAACTACTTTGTTCCCACGCTTAGGCAGGTAGCCGACAGCCGCTGTTGTCTCGTCGCTGACGCTGTACATTCTTTGATAAAAGTTTGTGCACCCCGGGTTGCACTAGTTTAGTAGGCCATGCCTGCTTGGGCTTGGTGATGGCGTTGAGCGAGTTAAGACAGCTGCTACGCGTGTTTGTCCTCCTGACACTGTACGTGCACCTGCAAGGTGTAGGGAAAGTCTTTACTAATCGTCTGTCCCGCTAACACTACGTCCACTTGCAGAGTATAGGGAAAGGCTACTTATCGCTTGTCTGTCCCGCTAACACTGTGCATACACCTGCAGAGTATAGGGAAAGACTACTTATCGCTTGTCTGTCTCGCTGACACTGTGCATACACCTGAAGAGTATAGGGAAAGACTACTTATCGCTTGTCTGTCTCGCTGACACTGTGCATACACCTGAAGAGTATAGGGAAAGACTACTTATCGCTTGTCTGTCTCGCTGACACTGTGCATACACCTGAAGAGTATAGGGAAAGACTACTTATCGCTTGTCTGCCTCGCTGACACTGTGCATACACCTGAAGAGTATAGGGAAAGACTACTTATCGCTTGTCTGTCTCGCTGACACTGTGCATACACCTGAAGAGTATAGGGAAAGACTACTTATCGCTTGTCTGTCTCGCTGACACTGTGTGTTCACCTGCAGAGTTAACAGGAAAGACTTTGCCAATCGCTTGTCTGTCCCGCTAACACTGTGCATACACCTGCAGAATTAGCAGGAAAGACTGTGCCAATCGCTTGTCTGTCTCGCTAACACTGTGTGTACACTGCAGAGTTAACAGGAAAGACTGTGCCAATCGCTTGTCTGTCTCGCTAACACTGTGCACACCTGCAGAGTTAACAGGAAAGACTGTGCCAATCGCTTGTCTCGCTAACACTGTGTGTACACCTGCGGAGTTAGCAGGAAAGACTGCCAATCGCTTGTTGTCCCGCTAACACTGTGTGTACACCTGCAGAGTTAGCAGGAAAGACTGCCAATCGCTTGTTGTCCCGCTAACACTGTGTGTACACCTGCAGAGTTAGCAGGAAGGACTGCCGATCGCTTGTTGTCCCGCTAACACTGTGTGTACACCTGCAGAGTTAGCAGGAAGGACTGCCGATCGCTTGTTGTCCCGCTAACACTGTGTGTACACCTGCAGAGTTAGCAGGAAGGACTGCCGATCGCTTGTTGTCCCGCTAACACTGTGTGTACACCTGCAGAGTTAGCAGGAAGGACTGCCGATCGCTTGTTGTCCCGCTAACACTGTGTGTACACCTGCAGAGTTAGCAGGAAGGACTGCCGATCGCTTGTTGTCCCGCTAACACTGTGTGTACACCTGCAGAGTTAGCAGGAAAGACTGCCGATCGCTTGTTGTCCCGCTAACACTGTGTGTACACCTGCAGAGTTAGCAGGAAGGACTGCCGATCGCTTGTCTGTCCCGCTAACATTGTGTGTACACCTGCAGAGTTAGCAGGAAGGACTGCCGATCGCTTGTCTGTCCCGCTAACACTGTGTGTATACCTGCAGAGTTAGCAGGAAGGACTGCCGATCGCTTGTCTGTCCCGCTAACACTGTGTGTACACCTGCAGAGTTAGCAGGAAGGACTGCCGATCGCTTGTTGTCCCGCTAACACTGTGTGTACACCTGCAGAGTTAGCAGGAAGGACTGCCGATCGCTTGTTGTCCCGCTAACACTGTGTGTACACCTGCAGAGTTAGCAGGAAGGACTGCCGATCGCTTGTCTGTCCCGCTAACACTGTGTGTACACCTGCAGAGTTAGCAGGAAGGACTGCCGATCGCTTGTCTGTCCCGCTAACACTGTGTGTACACCTGCAGAGTTAGCAGGAAGGACTGCCGATCGCTTGTCTGTCCCGCTAACACTGTGTGTACACCTGCAGAGTTAGCAGGAAGGACTGCCGATCGCTTGTTGTCCCGCTAACACTGTGTGTACACCTGCAGAGTTAGCAGGAAGGACTGCCGATCGCTTGTTGTCCCGCTAACCTGTGTGTACACCTGCAGAGTTAGCAGGAAGGACTGCCGATCGCTTGTTGTCCCGCTAACACTGTGTGTACACCTGCAGAGTTAGCAGGAAGGACTGCCGATCGCTTGTTGTCCCGCTAACACTGTGTGTACACCTGCAGAGTTAGCAGGAAGGACTGCCGATCGCTTGTTGTCCCGCTAACACTGTGTGTACACCTGCAGAGTTAGCAGGAAGGACTGCCGATCGCTTGTTGTCCCGCTAACACTGTGTGTACACCTGCAGAGTTAGCAGGAAGGACTGCCGATCGCTTGTTGTCCCGCTAACACTGTGTGTACACCTGCAGAGTTAGCAGGAAGGACTGCCGATCGCTTGTCTGTCCCGCTAACACTGTGTGTACACCTGCAGAGTTAGCAGGAAGGACTGCCGATCGCTTGTTGTCCCGCTAACACTGTGTGTACACCTGCAGAGTTAGCAGGAAGGACTGCCGATCGCTTGTCTGTCCCGCTAACACTGTGTGTACACCTGCAGAGTTAGCAGGAAGGACTGCCGATCGCTTGTTGTCCCGCTAACACTGTGTGTACACCTGCAGAGTTAGCAGGAAGGACTGCCAATCGCTTCATATCTGGCTTGACGTGGACTAAAGCGACTTCCTATTGTAATCCCTTCTCTGTAACCAAAACTCTTTCTTTTTAAGGGTTGAGAGTTTTGAGGTTCTCACAGCGGTGTAATTGGGGATTTTGGTCTTGGGATATGACGCTGCGTTGCTGGGCAAGAGTTAGCCGACGTTTTGAAGGAACGTGTCGCCTTCACCGTCAAGGGTTCAGGTCCATGAAGAACGGAATCCTCTGTTTTGGGGGTTGTTTGGGTCAGGTTTTTGCCCTACACTTTTGCGGGCTGATCAACAAACAAGTCACAGTAAACCTGGTTTCAGAGCAGCAAATTACGCTGCAGTTCAATGTATTAGGCTATACCAGGAGGTTCACACGCAAATTGTGAGCTCACACTCAAATTGTGAGCTCACTCCGAACGAATAATTGTGGCGTTTAAGGCGGGCCGCTTGTCTTCTTGAAGATAGTGTTTTATTCCGGATGTGTGGTTCTTACAGCAGCGTTGCTGAAGATTCAGGTGTTCTGTGACGTGACACTGTGTCTTCGGATATTGCATAGTGTTTCGAAGGATCATAGTGTCTGTATCGTCAGGGTCAAGCTGGCCAAGAAAATAGCCGCGGATCCCCTGAACAATAAAACGCTTGGCTGTTCGTTATGGATTACTTGACCCTGAAGATGAAATCACCACGATGCTTCGAAACGTCAACGGACAACGTCACAACCCGGAAGAATTGAATCTTTAGCAACACCATTTGGATGACCTTGTATTTGATTTATAATAATTCACAAACAAATCCAGAGTCTTTTATTTACACAGTTGTATTACATTAAAACATTAAAAACTCCTACATGTTTCGATCCCTGTGGGTCCATCATCAGGGAATCCGTACATCAAATGATCTTGTGTACAACATTAAATCCCACAGGGATCGAAACACGTAGAAGTTTCTAATGTGTTAATGTAATATAACTGTGTAAATACAGGACTCTGCATTTGTTGGCGAATTATTATAAATTAGTCATAAATGCACGCAATGAATAACATACAAAACCTCGTATCTCTTAGAGGTTAGTTGCTGTAAGTCACACATGCGCCAGGACTTGTAAGAAAGTGTCCTTGTACTGTAGATTGAAACTTCTGCGTGAGGCCTACTGTCGGGGGACACCTAGGAAATGGATTACGTTGTTTCGGAGGTCGCAATTTTGGGGAAGATGAGAAATGCATGGAAGGTTTTGGTAGGAAAACTGAAGGAAAGATACTGCTTGGAAAACATAGGTGTACACGAGAGGATAATATTAATATGGATCGTAAATAGGATGGGAGGAGGTCGTTTTTTTGGGCGCGTTCGCAAAATTGCGAGAAGCATCTATTAGCTTCGTAATGTCCGTCCGTGCGCACGGAACAACTCGGCTCCCACTGGACGGATTTTCATGAAATTTGATATATGAGTATTTTTCGAAAATCTGTGGAGAAATTTCGAGTTTGATTAAAATCTGACAAGAAAGGCAGGTGCTTTACACGAAGACCTTTGTACATTTATGATAATATCTGGCTGAATTCATTTTCAGATGAGAAATGTTTCAGAGAAAAGTTGTAGAGAAAATCAAAATACACATTTTGTGTTCAATAACTTTTTTCCGAAAATCGTGTCGTTTATGAGATAAAGTGGAAAAATATGGTAGAGCCAGACAGGCCACAGATGACAACATAATACGGCGCATGCGCGTTGTGTGCTGGATAACTAAGGCTGCAGACAGACACTCAGAATATGTGATACTCATTGCTTTTCGACGGAAGCAATGGTTACGGGAACGCACGTCAATGTTACGTTACACGTACATCGCTTATCTTGTTTAGTCTTTATAAAGAGTTGAAGTATGTAGCTCTTCCCGTCCCTGTAGTGCCATACGTGGCATTTGAAATTCTCTCGCGCAGGTTTGTTCACGCGGTCACCACCATCATCGCCAGTGTGCATGAATGCACGTGGCAAAAGGCGTATCATTATACGAGCATGTCCGTACGTCGTTCTCACGTGGATACTGTGTAGGTAATCGTTACATAATTGTGCAGTAAATCCTGCAGTTGCGGTTATCATCTGCCACTGCGCCACTCCGGGCCGCGCACCAAACTAGTTCACGGGTCGTCAGTCCCTGCCAAAAGTCGGAATAGCACAGTGCATCCAACATCCACAACTGGGTCGTTGGTCTGATATGGTTCTGGTTCTTGTTTATGACGCGGCTTCGTTGGGTGAATGGTTCCAGACGTTTCGAAAGAACGTATTGCCTTTCATTTTCAAGGGTTTGGCGGTTCGTGAAGATTTCTTCATGGCTCTTTGTCCCTGAAGAGGAAGGCTACGCGTTCGGTCGAAACGTCGACGACGACTCAGCGACGCATTGCCACAACCCAGAATACCGGAGTCCTCAACAGTAACGCCGCGAGAACCTCAGAATTCTGATTTGGTTTTGTTAGGCGCGCTCTAAAAATTCGACGAAAAGCGACTTATTAGTTTCGTCATGTCTGCCCGCCCGCATGGAACAACTTCGTCTCCCACTGGACGGATTTTCACGAAATTTGGTATTTGAGTACTTTGCCGATAACGTCTATGGAGATAAAATTTCACATTTATGGCTTGAGTGTAGTATAGTTAAAGTTTGATTTTATGGTATCCGTGTACAGCGCTAACGTACGAACGAATCAGTTGGAAGGGTTGTGTGTGGAAATGATAGCGGATACGCCGTGGGTTAGGGCGCGAGTAATATGTTAACCCAGTCATACGATGGGTCGGGACTAATTTAATACATATTGTATGTCAACTTAAAATCACGTTTGCATTGCATTGTGGTAACTGAAATTACAAGTTATGTTCCGTCATTATTCCGTTATTCAGGGCAGAATGGTATGCATCCCTTGTGTTCATAACAGGGGTGCTTGTATTAGCGTCACTGCCGTGTTGATAAACGGGCCGTTGTGGTTTTCGTCATACAGGTTTGAATTGTGGAATGGTTTTCCAAACAGAAGTCTCGTTGACTTTATCTGTAACCGGTGAAAGTTGGGGTCTAAATGCCGTGAATAGTGCCTGTTGCCTTTTCTTGATCCATGTTAACAGTCCAGATAACTTGAGGTGTGACTTCACAGTTTGCTGTTTTTCTTTCGTACTGTTCAAGTGCCTCTGTGAAGCACCTGACGATTTTAGTGACCCCTTAAAGCCCAGCGATTACTATATGTACCGCCAGGTTTGATAATAAAAATTTCTACGTTCTGCCCACACAGTGTATTTATGTGTTTTGTGTGGATCTCAGAACAAACAGCGATTATTTCACTGTACAGCATTAACTGACTGGTTTGTATAACTGAGACGGAGTGTGTTTACTGCGCGGTACGGACTGTATTTATGTGTTTTGTGTGGATCTCAGAACAAACAGCGATTATTTCACTGTACAGCATTAACTGACTGGTTTGTATAACTGAGACGGAGTGTGTTTACTGCGCGGTACGGACTGTATTTATGTGTTTTGTGTGGATCTCAGAACAAACAGCGATTATTTCACTGTACAGCATTAACTGACTGGTTTGTATAACTGAGACGGAGTGTGTTTACTGCGCGGTACGGACTGTATTTATGTGTTTTGTGTGGATCTCAGAACAAACAGCGATTATTTCATTGTACAGCATTAACTGACTGGTTTGTATAACTGAGACGGAGTGTGTTTACTGCGCGGTACGGACTGTATTTATGTGTTTTGTGTGGATCTCAGAACAAACAGCGATTATTTCACTGTACAGCATTAACTGACTGGTTTGTATAACTGAGACGGAGTGTGTTTACTGCGCGGTACGGACTGTATTTATGTGTTTTGTGTGGATCTCAGAACAAACAGCGATTATTTCACTGTACAGCATTAACTGACTGGTTTGTATAACTGAGACGGAGTGTGTTTACTGCGCGGTACGGACTGTATTTATGTGTTTTGTGTGGATCTCAGAACAAACAGCGATTATTTCATTGTACAGCATTAACTGACTGGTTTGTATAACTGAGACGGAGTGTGTTTACTGCGCGGTACGAACTGTATTTATGTGTTTTGTGTGGATCTCAGAACAAACAGCGATTATTTCACTGTACAGCATTAACTGACTGGTTTGTATAACTGAGACAGTGTGTTTACTGCGCGGTACGGACTGTATTTATGTGTTTTGTGTGGATCTCAGAACAAACAGCGATTATTTCACTGTACAGCATTAACTGACTGGTTTGTATAACTGAGACGGAGTGTGTTTACTGCGCGGTACGAACTGTATTTATGTGTTTTGTGTGGATCTCAGAACAAACAGCGATTATTTCACTGTACAGCATTAACTGACCGATTTTCATAACTGAGACAGAGTGTTTACTGCGCGGTACGAACTGAATCTTTATATATAATTCAGATTAACCTGAGTCTTTAAATGGTTAATTTATATTGTACAAGTTACATATCAGGTTTCGTGCCACAATTTGTTGAGCCTCTGTCTGTGCTGTAACCTGCGTTTTGCGCCAGGTATATAGTTATTTAGTTCCGAACAGAGCTGTCCTGGGCTAGGTGCTAGAAACTGACGCTCTACAGGGACCGTGCTCTCGACTCTGTAACTAAAAAGACATTGGCAATTTCTTTGACTTGTGACACATTCGCTGACAGTGTGTGGGAAACGGACAAGTGGTCAGTATTTGTACAAGTGTACTTTTCCCACAACATGGCAATTATCCGTAAGTGGCAGATGTTTGTCAAATTCACTAGTCGTGGGAGCGAGCCTTTAGAAGGCATCCAAAGCTTTTACTGAACATACAATTAGCAACTGGTATTAGATTCTGTGCCCTACTTTTTGGGTGTCCACGTTTACCCTTTTTTTTAGGGCGTGTGTGTGTTTTATCTGCCTGTCACAGTTAGGATCAAAATGAACGAAATGCCTATTTGTTTATTTTTGAATTGATTTTATTTATAAGTGCAGTTGCCCGTGGAGGCTGCGTAGTTCACACAGATATTGACAGATGGCGTTGCCGCTTGGTACTGGAGCTAAGTTTCCTCTCCACAGAACGCGCCTTGTATGTTCATCGAAAACTCTTTCGTTGCTTGACAGGCTTGTGTTTTAAAACCCAGTTATTTTCTCTCTTATTTGAGTATTTGTGTTGACTTAGTGAAATTAAGTGTATGGAATACGAAATATTTAACTGTTGTGCTGTTGGTCTTGTTGCAGTCACAGATGATGACAGTATACAGACAGTTCGCGAAAGAATGAGACTGGCCCTAGTTGTGTCTCGTTAATTGTCAGCGCTAATGGATCTGCGTTAAAGCAGCACGAAATACGGCAGTTAATCTTAAAGTTTTTCCCTGTGAATGTATGTCGCTTTACGTGTAAAGCGTGCTTGTATGTGCAATGAGAGGGAAAGTGTGGTCCAAACTAATCCTCCAGAGAATCATTTTTCGCTCTGGCTTATTGATCCAGAGTAAGTTGGGCACATGGGGTTGTTGAGTGGGTGGGATGGTGGGGTGCCATCAGACCGACCGTCCTCCGGTCGCTGTTCGTTGTCGATGTGTTCGTTGTTTTGCCTTACATTTATATCAGATGTTCTCTGATTCTTGTGAGATGTTTCTAGATGACAAATTTCGTCGCTTTTTTAGTATTCTCATGTAACAATATCAAATGTTAGTCGTTAATTATTACATTTTGTCAGTCCGGGTTTTCTGGTACGGTATTTGTACAGTTGTGAATTTGCTTTAGTTCAGTGGCGCGCGTCCTGGGGCCCCTCGACCCTTTCCTAGGTTGCCTGTGGAGTTTTATGTCTTTCAGATTCTAATCAGCATTAGCCGTATATAGATTTAATCGTGAATAGACACGCTTAATAAGAATCTGTAGAGTTTTTCGTGATATAATACAAATATGAATAAAACGAACGCATTTCGGTTTTTCAGTACATTTATATTATGTTTTAAAAGCCTTTTGTACTAGCTCGCTAAGGCACGTGTTTCTTGAGTGCCCTGCGGTTAAAAGAGGTTGCGCACGACTGCTGTAGTTATTGCAGTGAGACTTAGTAGACGCGTACGTCAGCATCCACGCCTTGCTCTGGTGACATCAGCTTACGGGTGCTTTAAGAGTTGATGTCACGGCGACCCATAGACACTGTGTGAGACCTCATACAAGATGTCCTCTACACCAGTGATTTTAAATTTTTTTTTCTGGCGTACCACTACCACAATACAAAACATGTACGCCTACCACTGGGTATTGAAAATATTAACAAAAAATGTTTACTTACAGGATAGTGGTCTTCCGGGATATTTCGTTGGTTAGCGGGTTTGAAGTCTTCAAACCTGCTAACCAGCGAGACGACAACACGGCGTAAACTTCAGATTTCGCAGTTGCTGCTTTTGTAATTTAACGCCATAAGACGACAGAGGACAATCTGTATTTATATTGGAACAGTGAAATAGTATCTTGGTGTACAGTTTGTGTGTTTTTTTGTACATTTAAACACATTTAAAACAATTGTAATAATGTAATTAACTTTTATAAAATTTGATTATTGAAAAAAAAACTAAATTTCTTCGCGTACCAACAGGGGTACGTGTACCACCGTTTGAAAAGCACTGCTCTACACCCATCCACGGCGCCTACACCTTCGGACTGATTGGTAAATAAATTTTAGCGCTACGTTTGTGAGGTGTTTACGACAATCGGCGTGCAGAAATGTTTATGTGATCGTAATTTTATCACGAAATATAACGGCCCAGTTTCGTATGTATTTTGGCATAAACTGGCGTTAATTAAAACACACTTTTTAAGAGGATACTAGGTGTTTTAACGTAGGATAAAATAGACAAAATCCTATGCAAGACAATTGCTTGATTATTTATTTATTTATCTATTTATCTTTTTTTTTACGTAAATGGTCAGTTTTGGAGGATGTCATTGCGTTGTGTGAACATGCTGTGGCAACTTGTAGCTACGTCAGAGGTTGATATTGGTGCAGGATATTGTAACAGTGTGGTGGAATTTTCTCCACACGTAGCCTATTATTTTCTGATTTTGACCATAACAAATTTATAACATTTTTATCGCATTTAGTAGATTTTTATTCATTACTCAGTATGTTCTGAAAAAAAGAAAAAATTGTGAAACTGAAGAAGGCCAGAATCGGTCGAAACATGTTCTGTAAATGAATGGAACGTAGTTGTGTTTGGACAGATTTTATCTTGATTATGTGAACAGTCAAATTACTCAAAAATTGTTGTATAAAGTGTAGTAATTCCCTTCTAAATGTACGAACTCCCCGACGGTGGCCACACTTGGTCGCAGCATGTAGCAATAAAAATATACGCATTACCCATGTATGAATGCATTTAGGCGCTTTCATATTGATTGACTGCTGTAATTCGTTTAGTTGGTAATAGTTTCCGATTTGGGGAAGTAAAGCCGTCGGTCCCATGTCGTAGATTTACGGCATGTAAAAGAACCTTACGGGCATGAATAGAACTAGTAATGCTCGTAAGCAAAATTCAGCGGCCATTTCTCACCCAAGTCTCCTGACTGACTGCCAGATGGCTCTGGCAGTCACATCAGGATTGAGTCAAACAGCGCGGCCAGTGGGCTGGTAACTCACTGCCACAAATGCACAAGACCAAATAACCTCGGAAAGAGGAGGCCCAAGCCCATATAGGGCTGTCGAGCCATGGTTATTATTATTATTATTATTATTATTATTATTATTATTATTATAGTTACCGATTTAGTGTCCACGTGACACGGTGTGTTCAGTTGTCCTTATCCCATTCAGTGTCACCGTTGGCCGAGTAGTAAGGAGGCCATACAATGCTGTTTTCAGGTTCCCGAGACGGCGTTCGGCTGTGTTCTTCCGTAGAGGATCGAATATCCTTACGTATGTAGGTCATTATTATATCTGACAATTGTTGCTTGCCTTTTCCTGTCGGCTCGTTAATCGTATTAACGTAGCCCACCCAGCTGAACGCCCACACGCGTAGCGCAGTACGGTGGGAAGTGACAAACGCTAGTTGTCAGATGAAATAATGGACCTTGGTAAGTGCCGCAATCACTGAAACAGAGAAACAGACAGATTGCAAGGAGTTCGTTGCTAGTTTGTTTTGGATGCCATTGTGTGTATCGAATTAGGGACTTTGTTTTAGGCGTGGGATGGCAAACAAGATAGGAAATGTGTGCATCACGTAACATTGAGGCGTGTTCGGAACTTTGTGTACATGGACTCTTCTCAGATGGTCATACCATTTAATCCACTGTGGTCACGCTTTTTGTTACAGTTCACTGTATGTACTTATAGAATGTTATTGCTGTTACTAGAGTCTGTTATATTTCTTTTGAAAAACTTTCTATTTACGTGTATACGTTTATTTTGCTAAGTTGATGGTTACACATAACCTCAAATCTTCACCCCGTTTAAGGTTTTTGTAATTGCTGACGTCAAAACAATTTATTACACAGTTTGTGGGCATATTCATAATGTCTACGTACCAAATTTCATATTCCCAGGCACAATCGGTGAATATTAAGTATTGTGATTGTAGGTTTTTGTTTTCAAATTACGCATTGTGTAAATCGTGTGAATAAATAAGGCAATTCAATATCGATTACTGTCGTTATCGGTAACTATCGGCGGCAACCATGGGATCGCCAGCAGCCAGTCGGTAGGTCTTCATGTAAAGTGCTTGTTGAGTGTTCTCGACGATCCCAGAAAGGAATTCGTCTTGCTCTTCCTGTAGTTTTTATGCATAATTTTAGGCGTTATTTATGAAATAAAGTAAAAGAACGCGTTATGTGAGGACCACGTCCGTCCGTGCGCCCGTGTCTGACGTAGGAGCGACTAAACCGTTTGTCGGATGTTCGTAGAACTTGGCAGGGGACTTCTTTATAAAATGTTCTGGAATGAGCATGAGTTTTGTGGGAAAAAAGACTCAGTGACCATCATACTTTTCTTAGTGCGTAAGTGAATTTTCACTCGATCTTCCCACATTTCTTGACCGATTTGATTGAAATTCGGCATTGGAGATTTCCACATAGTGCTATTGAGGAGCTATGAGTTCTGTAAAAATCGGTGCAGTGAACTTTAATTCTCGGAAAATTACATTTTGATCACATAGTCTAACTGTGCGTCCGATTTGGAAGAAAAATTCGGTACAAGAGATGTACATAAAAATGTTTTGAGTGGTTGTGAGTTTTATGAAAATCGCTCAGTGAAAGTCATACTGTACTTAGGGGCATAAATGAATTTCTATCTATACTTCCCACATTCATTGACCAATGTGGGTGAAATTCATTGTGTCTCCACGTAATGCTGTTGGGAATTATGAGTTCTGTGCAAATCGGCGCGACGAGGGCCGTACTTTTCTGGTGTGTGTGTGTAAATGAAATTGCACTTCGTCTGTTGTATATGTAGTTTCATTTTGTTTCAAGGATTAGTGTTGGAATCACACATGGGTCATTTTGTTTCAAGGATTAGTGTTGGAATCACACATGGGTCATTTTGTTTCAAGGATTAGTGTTGGAATCACACATGGGTCATTTAGTTTCAAGGATTAGTGTTGGAATCACACATGGGTCATTTTGTTTCAAGGATTAGTGTTGGAATCACACATGGGTCATTTAGTTTCAAGGATTAGTGTTGGAATCACACATGGGTCATTTTGTTTCAAGGATTAGTGTTGGAATCACACATGGGTCATTTAGTTTCAAGGATTAGTGTTGGAATCACACATGGGTCATTTTGTTTCAAGGATTAGTGTTGGAATCACACATGGGTCATTTAGTTTCAAGGATTAGTGTTGGAATCACACGTGGGTCATTTTGTTTCAAGGATTAGTGTTGGAATCACACATGGGTCATTTAGTTTCAAGGATTAGTGTTGGAATCACACATGGGTCATTTTGTTTCAAGGATTAGTGTTGGAATCACACATGGGTCATTTTGTTTCAAGGATTAGTGTTGGAATCACACATGGGTCATTTAGTTTCAAGGATTAGTGTTGGAATCACACATGGGTCATTTTGTTTCAAGGATTAGTGTTGGAATCACACATGGGTCATTTAGTTTCAAGGATTAGTGTTGGAATCACACATGGGTCATTTTGTTTCAAGGATTAGTGTTGGAATCACACATGGGTCATTTTGTTTCAAGGATTAGTGTTGGAATCACACATGGGTCATTTAGTTTCAAGGATTAGTGTTGGAATCACACATGGGTCATTTTGTTTCAAGGATTAGTGTTGGAATCACACATGGGTCATTTAGTTTCAAGGATTAGTGTTGGAATCACACATGGGTCATTTTGTTTCAAGGATTAGTGTTGGAATCACACATGGGTCATTTAGTTTCAAGGATTAGTGTTGGAATCACACGTGGGTCATTTTGTTTCAAGGATTAGTGTTGGAATCACACATGGGTCATTTAGTTTCAAGGATTAGTGTTGGAATCACACATGGGTCATTTTGTTTCAAGGATTAGTGTTGGAATCACACATGGGTCATTTAGTTTCAAGGATTAGTGTTGGAATCACACATGGGTCATTTTGTTTCAAGGATTAGTGTTGGAATCACACATGGGTCATTTTGTTTCAAGGATTAGTGTTGGAATCACACATGGGTCATTTTGTTTCAAGGATTAGTGTTGGAATCACACATGGGTCATTTTGTTTCAAGGATTAGTGTAGGAATCACACATGGGCCGCTGTTTGCAGTATAGCATTCCAAAAGATTTGGCATTGCGGGTGTAAAAGCGCTTACAAATTTCCCTAAAGGTGAAAGTTTCCCCCAAAAGTTACATATATGCAATCAACAGCTGTTCATATTCCACAAGTTCAAGGTTGGAGTCTTGGCCCTGCGACTGGTCACGCTGACTGGAAGGTTTTGTTGAGTTCCCCAGTCTGTTTGGCAAAATGATTGTTTTTCAACTAAGATTTGCTGGTATTCTGCCATATGCAGTAGAATATCAGTCTTCGGGCTTTCTTCCTTTTGTCACTTCCGACAAATCAGGATGAGCCAATTAGGCCCCCCCCCCCTTCCCCACTGCCCTGTTGCTGTTGTGCAGATTACACTCGTCCAATCTCCGTCTTTCATGAAGTGAGGTTGATTGCTTTCGGAGCCTTGTGGAACAAGATTCCCCCTTCAGTCATGCAATGTGTTTGTATACTATTAAAAATAAACTGTCATGTTTTCTATGCTTTTGACGTAATGTCATGTATTTATTACTTGTATTCTGTAAGTTCTTGGAAACATGTACTTACTTAAACTGAGAATGGATTCTAGTGTTTGTGATTCTGATGTTTGTGATGGTTTTATCAGTCCAAATTAATCCAGAACATCAATACTGTACTGTATTTTGGTTTGGAGGTAGCCAGAAAGTGCCTTAATTATTGCTTTCAACACTGTAGTGTATCTACAGAGCTAGACAAACTGGAATCTGGTTACTTTCAGTACACAGTAACAGAATTAACTAACTTCATGCTGTGTTGTGTTGCAGGTGCCTTAGAAGAGGAGTGTGAAAGTCAGGGTAGAGAAAAGGAGCAACATCTAAATGGGAAGCAACGTCACCAGCTAAAACATAGGGAACTCTTCCTTTCTCGGCAGGTGGAAACCCTCCCTGCCACTCACATCAGGGGCAAGTGTTCTGTCACACTTCTCAATGAGACAGAATCCCTCCTCAGCTATCTGAACAAAGATGTAAGATTTATCTTTTGTTACAGTACTTGTAGGTGTAATATGAAGTTAGAAAATCTTGTGCTGTTTATCAGCAAAATACAAAGCATGTGTTTTGACATTACTCTGTTCACTGTAGCTGCCATGGGATGTCCTGGCAGATGCAGGCTTTGTATGAGATAAAACTGGCTGATCATGAAGGTGATAAAAGGGAGGTCATGTACAGGAAAAGTTTGTTTACCCAGGTGACTGGGGAATAGGGTGTGCTGATGTGTCAGTTTTGCTGTTAGAGTAAGAACAAGTAAGAGCGCTGAACTAACACCGCAGTGGCCGTCTGTTGAAAACTAAGCATGTGCAGCAGATTACAACTAATCTGCAATTGCGGCACAACCAGTGGAAGCCTCCAGAACAATCCAGAATGTTCTGGAGGCTTCCACTGGTGACGCTGTGCTTACAGATTAGCTGTTTATGTCTGTTAATGACCAAGGTACCTTTGAACTGTGGCCTCTGAAAATGTGACCCTTTGTAATGAAAATAAACTGAAATTATCGGGGAAAGTGCAGGTGTAAATCACGATGAACTCTGCAGAAGGACATGCTATCAGATTGAGCTTGCTAGTGTACCAAGTGCCAGATAAACTTTACTGTACCTGGCCATGGAGTTATGATGCTATAAAATTGGTACATCAGTAATACAACTGTCCATTTGTTAAACATTTAACAAGGTAGTACCAGACATTGAAGAACTGCTGGTGGTGTTTTGTAAGAATCATCTCATAAAGTGAAGATTTGTCTCAAACTCTTAATACTCACAAAACAGATCCCCCCCCCCAAAAAAAAAGTGAATGATATTTTGACCTGGATTAGTCTATAGGTATAGCATGGACAGTTTTCGTCTTTCTGTTATAGTTTGCCCCATAATATCATAGTTGTAGTCATGTGTCAAATTCCGTTCAAATTCTACTATTTCAGACACTGTTACATCACGTAATGGTTCTTATTTAATGCAGTTCAGTATAAGGAGTAAAATTACTGCAAACCAGCAATAGAGGCAGTATAATAACGAAAATAAACATAGCAGCAGATGAGTTTAACTGTTCATTATGAAGCTGTTTTTTTGCCATATTGGATCTGATATCTGAACCTCTATTTGAACATTGTACACAGGCTTCAGTTTTGTGAAAGAAAGCCATGATTCCATGGGGAGATAATGTATTGTTTCTTTTATTGCTGGCAAGAGCTGTATGAAATGGAAAGCTTTCATCCACCAATAAGAGCTGCAATGCTCACGTCAGCGATAAAAGAAATGCTGTGTACACCATGAAATAGCGAGACTGTGATGTCTCACGCTGTACTGTCAAGTCACTTCTGGCTTGGCATTCCAGTATATAATTATTATGTCCCTTTATATCTGATATGTAGATCACCTGGCATCCAGCAGCATCACACAGGGTGGATCTGCTTCATTTTTTTCCGTTCTATGCACTTCTTGATTTTTCAGCATGTTGATTCATTGTGTAGTCTGTCTTATGACAGGTCCATAGCCTCTTCCAAAGCCAGTTCTCCACAAAGTGTGTTCTGGTGTTTCCTCTTTCAACTTCCAGTACCTTCTCCTTTCCTTACGGTCATCCAGTAGCTGCTTATGTCTTCTTTCTCGTCTTCCCATCACTTCTAGCCTTCCCCCTATCTTTTCTTCAAAAACATTTTTAGTAGGCAGTTTATACGCAAGATGTGATCAATCCAGTTAGTCTTCCTTCTTGTTACTGTATGTAGGATATTCCTCTCCTGTTGAACATGCAGTTGCTATATAATGAGTGTAGGGTCTAGTGGTGTTGGAGAGTGAGTGTATTGTCCAGTACAGTTTCTCATTGATGTATTTCATGTTAATAATTACAGTTTGCTTTTGGCAGGCATTGCATGATAACATACTGAATTTAGGACATGACCCTGGTAGTGTTAGCAAGTAGTTCCCCGAGATCACCACAGATGTATAAAATGTGTCCAGTACTTTCAACAGGAATGCAGTATTGAGAAGACAGGAAATTAAAACGATAGAGCAGACGTTTAATATAGAGCTGTGATATTATGCAACTAAATACTTTTGTCTTTTTGGTTCATTAGGATACCTTTTTCTACTGTTTGGTGTTTGACCCAACACATAAAACCCTCTTAGCGGACAAGGGGGAAATACGAGTTGGCAGCAGATACCAAGCAGAAGCACCATCTTTGCTAAAGGAAGGTCAGTCTCATTAGTTGATGTTAATCATTACACTGCCAAACTGTTTGTATACGTTGTTTCAGTAGTCAGTAAGCTGTTCATATTGTTGCGATTCTGCTGTTACAAGTCTGTTTTCTTTCTCCCTCCTTTGAACTCCAGACATACAAAGCTACAGTTGCTTCAAGTAGCAGCCTAAATGTACATACTAGCGTATTCAGAAAGTAAGTACTGTTTGCGAATATTTCCGCCGCAAGGCTGAGGTCGTGATTTTGCGCATGCGCACTGTCTTCCCTCATTCATTGGCAAGCCACAGACACCAATACGAGAAAAGCAGATATTGTTTACGTATTGTTCTGTGCGTTTAAAATGTTCAAGATGATCGAGCGCCTCACCGACTGTGAAACATAGTCAGTTTTCCGTTTTTTGAATGCAAGAAATGTGAAACCGGCTGATGTTCATCGTCAGATATGTGAAGTATACGGTGAAAATGTCATGAGTGATGGAATGGTGAGGAAATGGGTTAGAAAGTTCAACGAATATATATAACTATGGCTGTTACGATGTATTTTATAAACATTGGTCTATGTTAAAAAAACTTCAACGACCCCCTGAAGATGGCGATGTAAGCACGCCGAAATACGTGTTGGGGAAAACTATTAATAAAATAAAATAAACTATCGACATTACATGTCTGTGTGCATTTGTTGGTAAAAATTGTTCAGTCTTCAGGAAGTCCATCAAATTACATGTAAAACAGCGCACTTTTACAGTGTCAGTTCTGTAATGATGGCAAATTGGGTTACTGTGCTGAAGTGATACAAAACTGTAATATTTATACAGTGTCATATGAGAATTGAAATACTGCAGATGTTTGAATGTACATAATAATACACAGTTCGGAGTATTATTGTATATTGTGAAAATTGTCCAAGATTTTATAATTTTATATCACTGCTGTATAGTAATGTGGGTTCACATAATTGCAGAATTGGTACTGTAAGCTGTGTATTAGACTCAAGTCTTCTCGGATGTGATGGCATGTTGTTGCGTTAGTGGTTCCTGATATTTTGAAGGATCGTAGTGCCTTCATCTGACACGGTTGAGCAGTCCAACAAAGAACCTATTTCTCTTGGACTGTTTGATCCTGAAGATGAAAGAACTTACAGTCTTTTGAAACATCGGTTACACGCCCAATAACATAACGTCACATCCCAGACGACTTGAATCCTCAGCAACACAACTGTGTGAACCTCGAATCTCACATGCGGTTCTTTAGCTGACATTCCTTCACTTCTTAGTGCTTGGACATCCACCGAAATGTGACAGTAAATGAGGGAAGTATGGATAGAACTTTATTTACGTCCCTGAGTAACGTATGGCTTTCGCTGTGCCAATTTGCATAAAACGTACATCTGCAAACAACATTACGTGGAGAACTGTAATGAATTTTAGCCATATCAGTCAAGAAATACAGAAATTGCATATGCATGTACATGATTTAAGTAAAGTATGACTCACTGGTTGAAATTTTATGAAATTGAAGCTTGTTGAACAACTTCTGGTAAAGAACTCTTGTAACCAGAGTTCATGAGAATGTTACAAACGATTTAGTCACTGATACTAATTAGCAGACAGGCGGACAGATGGACAGGTGGATGTACAGGTGTACGCCATTAACGTCTAAGGCATTTGTTTCTTTTTACTTCATAAAGAATGTCTAAATTTGCATACAGTTCTGTTCCAAGTATGCAACATGTTTTTCCACCCTCCAGAATTTTTCTGTCCGTAACAAGGGTAAAGTATGTTGATTCATAAAACTGGGTGTTTCTGCCAATGGCTGTACTTCATATCTGTTAAATGTTGTTTGTTGTTGACCCCATTAGTTTTAATAGTCTGCATGTCAGTCCAAATCGATTGATTTTTACATGTACAGTAAGTATTTTTAAATGTAACATGGTGTGTTTTATCATCTGTATTCATGTATGCATTTTGCATTTCAGATGAACCTGATAACCGAAACCTGGAGGACTTGGAAACTTTAGTCTGGACACCATCACATCACCTTACTGATAGGCAAATTGACCAATTTCTAGTTATATCCAGATCAGTGGGAACATTTGCACGTGCTTTGGACTGCTCAAGCTCCGTGAAGCAGCCAAGTCTTCACATGAGTGCTGCGGCCGCATCACGAGATATTACTTTGGTCAGTCACTGACCTGGTTTAGTGTATAACACAGGTTTTTTGTTAAGTTTCTGTCTCCTGATGTATGTACATTTTGTAAAGAAACAATTTTTTTTTCAGGAAGTACTGTTGTTTACTCAAGAGAACACCTTTGACCTTGGCATTTGTAGCAAAGGGGAAGTCTGATTATTGGATGTTGACCAGTAATCAGTCTATTCCAGTTAAAAATGCATTGAGCTGAAGTGCATTTATGTCTTGTGCATGCACATTGATGGTGTTATTTTGTCTTATGTTGTGTCTGGTTAGAGCTATGTTTGAAGTTGATTTTAGGCTAGCTCTAAACTAAGCACCTAACAAATGGTGACCAGGGAAAGTGAGAGATGCGGTGATAAAGAGACTTATGTTTTTGATGGGACCTATATATTTTCTCTTTATGGTTAACCAGGAGATGAGGGACCCTACAAATGCTGTCAAGGTCATAGCTGTTCTTGTCAGTTGAGGGTAGTAGCGTAGATCCTTCTTATAACATAATTGATTCTGTGAGTGGTGCATCCTTCCCCATGCACCCACAGTGTGTCTTATTCTTTCAGAAAATTGTATGTATACTTCAGTCATGTGCCACATCTTGTACCGTCCTGACTGTTTTATTTTAGTCATTTTACAGAGTTCAGTTTTTAGTTACTTGGTGAAATTTGGTGTTAGGAGATTAATTAACCCGTTGCAGTCCAGATTATTCTTGCGAGTTGCAACAGTCTGGTCCAAATTAATTTACCAGAAAATTTCTAATCTTCAACAAGTTTGAATGCAGCCACTAGATGGCAGAAAATTAGGGAAAACCTACATAAAGCACTCTAAACAAAAAAAAAAGTATCAATTGGATCTCTACACTGGACCTGGTACAGCAGAAAGTGTCGTGGAATTTTAACTCGACGTTGGACCAATAAGGGTTAATGTTCATCCCAGTCCACTGCGGGCCCAGTCATAAGTTGGTTCATTTCAGTTCAGATGTTCATGGCTGGTTTCTGTGAGATTTCTGTTAATCCTCATAGTATGGCGTTCACATCTTGTTTATGGGAAAGGCCATCAGCAGTTCAGCGTTAACATTATCCTGGCATCTACACCTGGAACTCCAGAGTGGTGTCTTCCCTGAGCTCATCCAACCGCGATGTCATATGCTTTATTTATTCCCCTAGCGTGCTGCAATTCACAGCTGTATCATATTTGATTCAGTTACCCAAACAGTGTAAGTGGCACTAGGTTTTGGAATTCCATGTGTTGATGACAACTCTCCACGTCTGTGTATCCATTTATCCATCCGCCCACATCCACTTCCATAACATTTGTATGTGACCTGTGTCGCTCTCCTTGGCTTTTGACTGAGCAGGCGTGATCGAGTCTCGTGTAGGTTTCCGTGATTATGTATTTGATAATCACATCTCATTTTCCATGGTTATTGTAGAGCTTGGTTTGTGAGTGATGTGAATCTTTGTTTCATTGTTTATGGTATTATATTAAAAGAGCTTATGAAAGAGACAGTGGGTTAGAATGTGAATGTTCTGTTAACTCATGTCACTGAAGCCAGTTTCACAGGGTGTCCAGCTTAAAGCAGAATGCATTCATGGAGTATACACTACAATCTGTATTTTCTGTGCCGCCGCCCCCCCCCCCCCCCCCCCCCCCCCCCCCCCCCCCCCCCCCATTAATGGGACTGCTTGTTTTCAAGCGGTCAACATCATTTTTGCATGGCAACTGACGATGATGATGCCAATTTTGCAGTGCTCAGTCCTGTGTTACAAAAAAAATTTTTGTAGTGTGCGTGTAAGATCCTAAGTTTTGTTGTTATTCTGTCCCCATGTAGCATGTCATTCCTAGAAACAGGTATGTCTGGTGATACTGGTTGCTCAGCATAGCCTGTCATTCAGATGCAGTTACGATATGTGGTTCAGTTGGTATTGCAGCTTTGAGCCCTGCCAGTAGCATGTTATATAGGGTAGTGGGGGCTGCATATTTCGTTATGCCGTCTTTCAAAAACTTTCCAGTTTCTGGTATGCGTATTTAGCACCACGTGTCTAGTAGTATCTCTTGACCAGCAGACCAGTGGAAGGGTTATCTATGCAAACTGGAATTGGGGGTTTGAAATTTGTGCAGGCTAAAGAAAGGATTTTTTTTTTTCTTTCTAGAGCTGTTCCAACAGTTCTGTTTTATCCATAAATACACGGCAAACATGTGAATTTCCTCGAATTACTATCTGTAATTTTTCTTCTGATCATCATCAGCATGCAGTGTCAGTCTCTTAGCTACAGAATTCTTGCACTTACGTTGTCCCAGAGTCACAGTCAACCAAAGAAATTGAGTTGTTGTTAAAAAGGATGGTGGAGATTATCGTCTTCTGGCATGTGATGCCATGTATTTCGGTAGCTTGTTCCCTGTGTTTTGGAGGAACCTCTTGCCTTGATTTCAGAATCCTATACTCTAAATATGGAGGTAGCAGATTGATCTGAAGTGTTGGTAACAAGCTACCAGAGTAGGTGGTGTCACCTGAAAACGGTAATAGTCATTTTCACTGCCATGAGTACCTCCAGTCTCACTGTATACAAAACCTATTTATGTCAAGTGAAGTAGTAGCCCTGATTGGGCAGTTTGGTGTGAAACTTCAGTCATTTATAGTCTTCTTTTATTGTGAACGAAAAGTTTATTTTGTTTTGTAACAGAACTGATAAATTATTTACATTTTAATTGCATGGATTATTTAAGAGACTTAAGTTGTGTGTTTTATGTCTATAGTTCCACGCGATGGACACACTTCACAAGCACTCGTACAACATGGCTGATGCTATCAGCTCGCTAGTTCCCTCAACAGGCCCTGTCCTCTGTCGTGATGAGATGGAAGAGTGGTCGGCATCTGAGGCGAATCTTTTTGAGGAAGCACTTGAAAAATATGGCAAAGACTTCAATGATATTCGACAAGATTTTGTGAGTAAAACGTTTTGTGCCGTGGCGTTTGAATGTAATGTTTAAACCACTAAACCCCATTTCTTTTTCCTTTCACTTTCCATTATATCTGGTGTAGTGGGGATGGCTGTCACAAAAAAAGAAGCAAGGTAGGAAATTTATGTTTTAACATGACATTAAAATGTGTTCATATCTTTACATCCTGGATCCTGGTCAGATGTTCAGTCACAGTTGTGCACATATTGTAGAATGATATTACTTTGGGATAACATTTTCTGTTTCATCCAGTAAGAGACATTTAATGGGACGATGTTTTCCCGTTCGGTCATTGAAGCATGGGTAATGAAGTAGGTCAGCCTGTAATACAGAAAGTTCTTTGTGTAAATGAAAGAGAAATGGGGTTGGAGGTTAGCGTAGTCAGTATCGTGTGTGACTGGGCTATGGACTGGATGTGCTAGGGGTTGATTCCTGCCAGGGCATAAGATTTTTCTCTTCCATAAAATACCCAGATTGTCTCTGGTCTCACCAAACCTTATATTCACTGGGCACTGGGAGTAAAGCTGCCCGGGGCATGAAGTTGACAACTCGCTTCCACCTAGTGCCGGCGCTAAGAGTGAGTGCAGCTATAATTACCACTTCCCCTACGTGTCTATGTGGCGTGAACAGGGAGAACTTTACCTGTACCTTTTTTAAGGGAAATGTTCTCCATTGGCCCCGTTTGATGTGAGTGGAAGACTCGTGTAGTATAGTAGGAGTTTTTGAGATTGTGGGTTTCTTGCTTTTTTTTGGCATGACAGCGCAGTGTTCTAAGAATCCCTTGCATTACCAGTACAAGATACATTTTTCTTCATTCAAAAGCTATTATAAATAAATATTCTTATGCTATTATTAATATAGAAGGCAGTGTTCAGTTTATTTTACTGTTTTTTTTTTAGAAGCATCAAAAACAATCCTTACAATACCTGCACTCTCATTGTAATTGTACATGATTTGTATGAAAGGAAGAGTGGCTGAATGATTTTAAAGCCATTGAAAATAATGCAGAGTGGTATTCTGCCTTTTTAGACAAGTTATTTAAACAATTTTCATAATTGACTGGTTTATGCTGTGTCAGTAATGCAGTGATAAATGGTCCCTTGTTCTTATTACTTCATGCCTATTCAGTTCTGTTCACCCAGTCTGTCATTTATGTATACTTGCTTCAGATGTGTTGGGTTTGTAGGACGATGTTCTGTAACAGCATAACCAGTATTTCAGTGAATGACTGAGGGCTTAAGCCTTTTCAGAAATGCATTAGATTATAATAAATGAAGCAAGTTTTATTCATTTACAGCTTCCATGGAAAACATTGAAGAATATAATAGAGTATTATTATATGTGGAAAACGACAGATAGATATGTCCAGCAGAAAAGAGTGAAAGCCGTTGAAGCAGAATCCAAATTGAAACAAGTCTACATTCCTAATTAGTAAGTATTTTGAGTTCTGTATATTTCATTTTTCTGCAGTTCCTTATGTTTGATTATAATGAAATATTTATTTAATGATCCTCGTCCTTTGTTTTCGCCAGTAATAAACCAAACCCGGCAGTAATAAATAACAACAAAGGTGTCATGAATGGGAACAGTAATGGAGATGCCCCCATTGGTGGAAAAGCTTGTGAGTCGTGTAGTGGTAAGTAAGACATTTAAGTTAAAGGTGAAAAACTTGTTAACGGTGTGGAACTTTTGTTTCTTAGCGTAGTTTTTTTTTTAAATTGAAACATTGCAAGTAATCACTTGGTTTAATATCTCCATAATACGTAAAAGATTCCAAAAATTACCAACACAAACGAAATACTCCGTATTAGATTTACAAAACACCATTTTACAATTGTGTAGCTCTTTAACATTGAGAAATGTTACGACAGGTATATTGAGCACGCTGCAAGTGAGGGGCTTTGAAAAGTATGGCAGCACTGTGACATTTATGTACCACATTCTTCAGACTAATTGGCAATACACTGTAGACCAACAAGAATGTGATTTTGTTACAACTTTGGGAGTACAACTGATGTCGCCATGAGTTGGAAATACTATCATTTCAGTTTGACTGTAGTCGAATTTTGCAGTGTAGACATGCAGTTATGCCCGCCACAAATAGGTGTAAAGTGCAGTGATAATGTATTAAAGGTTTCATATTGAATGTTATGTACTGTGTGACTATAAATAACTAAATTTGATAAAATGAACTTCAAATAAGATTTTGATAGTCTTTGTTTTTTATACCTATGCCCATAAAGCTGCTTTAATATCTGAAGTAGCACAAGCCATCCACCTGCTTTCAGCCCAGTAGCAGTGATTTCATATTTATTTCGTAGGGTCATAAGGATGTGCAATAACTAAGGTTCCCTAGGTAACATAAATTAAATGAGAAGTATTTACAGTATTAAATGTAGTTAATTTCTTCCATTGCAGTAGAAATTGGGTTCTTGCATTCACAGTCATTCATGAGCAGTCATTTTCTCTTCCTCACTGTGGAATCGGCAACCTCCCAGGTGTAGTTTCAGCAACCCACACTGCATTTCAGCTTATTTTGGTATAGGAGTCGAATGGTACACCTGTGTTTTGTGGCCTGCGAAGAGCCCAGATTCTCCTGTGATAGAATATTTGAATTCATGCCAACATGTGCAAGCTATTACACACCAAGAAACACCATCATGTTACTTATATTAGTTTTAATGTCATTATTAAATCTCCCAGCATGTTTCAGTCAATACAGATCATCAACAGGCAGACAAATCTGTATTGATTGAAACGTGTTCGAGATTTATTAATCATATTTAAAAAGGTACGTATCATTATTGTGTTTCTTTATATGTAGTACTTGAGGTATACACTGCTATACACTGCTGTAGTCAGTTAACATGCAAGCTGTTGACTTAAAATGTGCAGAATGATAATAGATGGTACTCTTTACTTTCCAGAATCTAAAGCATGTATGGTCCCAATAAATTACTGCACAAATGCAGGTTTAGACAATTCCTCTAGTAGGGAAATTTGTTCATTATCATCACTAATTTAAAAATATCAAAATAACCGTTTTCATCTTAATAAAAAATCGTAATAAAGATATCTCAGTGTGGCATTTAAATTGGTATTGTCTTTGTGATTATGGAATATGAATTCTGACAGCACAAAATCTGTGACATGTTTTGTACTGCAGTTTTGTCAAGATCAGTTTTTCATGTCTTAATATCTGTAGCGTCGTCTTCTTTGAAAGAACAGAAGAATGTCTTACAACTTCCACATACCTTACAACCCAGCAACATGTGTCATATTTAAAAAAAAAAACTGTATTAGTTTGTGCCTTATGCTTTAGTTATGCCATTCTGAGTATTTTGTGTATTCTGTCCATAGTAACAATCTCCAGCCAGTGGTATGCGTGGGGACCATCACATATGCAGTGCAAACTTTGCCACAATTGTTGGTTGTATTGGAAGAAGTATGGTGGACTCAAAGTACCTTCAAGAATAGGTAAGAAACTACATATCTGGGTGCAGTATGACAGAACAAGTAAGTGGGAGAATCGTAAGGTTTTCGAATTCAGACATGATTTGTAGTAAGAAGTATGTGCATGTAACATAACCCAGTCACCCTTGAAGTACTGCCCTTCAGCACATAGGCACTTGTTCCAGTAGCCCTATCGTTGTGTGAAGCACTTCTGGAAGTCCTCTTTTGGTATGGCTGTGAGACTGGCTGGTGCATTCTGTTGAATTTCTTGTACAGCTACAAAACAATGACTTTTGATCCTAGTTGTGAGTCTTAGGAAGAACGAGGAGTTTTATAGAGCGAGATTTGGAGAACACAGTGGCTGGGGGATGGTTGGGTTTTGGTTCTTCACCAAAAACTGCTGCTCTGTGGGGAATGTATGACAAGGCGCATTGTCGTGGAGCAGGAGCCAATTATTTCTCAATTTTTCCTGCCTTTTTTGACAAATGGTATGCCTCAAACTCTTCAGATGGTTGATATAAACAGCAAAATTCACTAAGCTTTGGGCACATTTTCATCATTCCTTGATGCTGCTGGCTTGCTGTTGTGCTCCACTTCTAGTGATTCTTGACTGTTTTTAAACCTGTTGTGCCAGTCGTACACAGAGGATTTTGTAACAGTTTCATCTCCCTAAACTGCACTGAGACCTACAAGAGTTTCCACCGTTGATTTCCGTACTTTGAAGAAGAGCTCGATGCTTGTCTGCTGTTCGCACTGAGGCGTTGTGACGATTGTTGGTGACATGCTTCCACTGCATCACACTAACATGTCTTATCATGTTTCTCCCTTTTTTTTTCTCTCTCTATTTTCCTTGATTTTATATGCATTTTAAATCCAGGTTTCACTGTATTTTGCTGATCTTTTCAGCAGGACTAGCCAGATGCCTTGTATACAACATGTATAAGGTTACTTGTATAGTGTAATGACAACCCTTTTTGTTCCAGGAGAGAATGATGCTGACAACAAAAAAAAGTCTGGAAGCATGTCAGATGATGGTATGTTGTTTGGTTCTTGTTCTCTATCTCTGTCCTGTTAAGTGTTAGTTTGTTCTGTCATGTTCACATCTGTCCCATTTTCAGTTCTGGTGGGGTGTTTGTTTGTTTCTTTGTTTGGTGTTTATATATATATATATATATATATATATATATAATAAAGAACTGGGTTAACATGTTTGTGTAATGTAACAATTATCGTAGACAGCATACCATATTTACGAGAATATAAGATGAGAATTTTTTCCTGATTAATATAAAAAAAATTATGGCATCACCTTATAATCATGCACAAAGTTAAACACATCCTGTATAAGTATTTTCCTGAAAATCAATTATAGTGAAGGGGGGTCATTCTATGTTTGGGTAAATATGGCATTTCTTTCTATTATAAAATTAAATTATATCCAAATGAGGGAACTGTTGTGTAAGTATGAGTTTCTTTGCAATGTAACTGTGAGTGTTGGTGTAGAGGTATGAATATTTGCTTCTGGTGCAGAGTAATATGGGAGGCACACTGTGGCGCAGTTGGTTGAGGCACTGCGCTACAAACCAGAAGGTCGTGCGGGTTCAATTCCCGATGGTGTCATTGGAATTTTTCGTTGATATAATCCTTTCGGTAGCACTATGGCCGTGGGGTCGACTCAGTCTCTAACAGTCATGAGTACCAGGATATTTCACCCCCCCCCCCCCCCCCCCCCCCCCAGTAAAAGGCGGCGGGTGCATAGTGCTGACAACCTTACCACCTTCATGTGCCGATTGTCTAGAAATCTGGGAGCCTCAACCTCCTGGAACTTTAAGGGCCTGTCCAGGCCTGTAATGGGATTGCTTTGCTTTTCCAAAGTTATATGCCTCCATTCATCAGAGGAAACTCTGTGTAGTTCCAAATCACTGTTAACTCTTGCAGCATTCATCATGGTAATATGGTCAAACTCAGTTATAACACCGTGAAAGGGACTGAAATTCTGTGTCATTATAAATGAGTATTGTTCTGAAGTGTATAGTGCTAATGGTTAACAGTGAGGAATTAATTGGTACCACAGAATATCCGACACTATAAGGGAGGTGTCGTATAAATCGATGTTGTTATGACAAGGTTCAACTGTATCTTATCTTAAGGATTCTCAATTTAGTACATGACATGTTACTGATGAACATGATCTTTTATTCTTTTTCTAGAGCGATTGCCGTCAAGTATGGCATCCCATAGGCCACATCGATGCAGTTTAGTGAACTGTGGGAAAGTAAGTATATTGCTACTCATAAGGCCTGAACCTTTTGTTACATGTGTTGCATAGAATAACATGGTTTGTCTTCACTGGCCGCTGTAGCCAGGCTTGGGTTTACCCACCCAGTGGGTACCCGGGTTTTACCTCCTGTGTTACAGCAGCCACTATTCTGACTGCTTACTCGCAGCTACTGACAAGTAATTTATAATGAAAGGAAACAGTTATACTTATTTCACATTTGTATTGTTTTTAATCTGTTAAAAAAACGAAGTTTAAATACAGAATACGTAAAAATATATGGTGCATACCAGTAGGACCTTATACTGAAGGTACGTAACATGAATAATGTACCAGTACGGTACCCAGTCTGTAGGTTAGAAAATGGTAACATACTGGTATGGCATGCAGATGTTAACATGTACAGTGCAGCACAAATATGTAAAAGCATTTTAACATGAATGGCAATTGGCCAGACCAGTCACAACAAAAGCACAACCATCCTGAAAGGATAAATCTTTAAGGTGAAATGCTTAGCCTTTATTTTGTGAGAATAGGGATATTTAAATGTTTTGGTACTGTGGTTTTGACAGCCATATTTTAGTTCAAGCCAACAGTTTAACATCTGAAAATAGGACGTTTTGAATCTTCTGGTTCTTTAAACTCAAGGTTAACAGTATCATTGTTTAACCCCTTGGTACCTAATATCAGGTATGCCTGTCACACAGTGGGATACTCAAAATGCCAAACATTAGGTGTAGATGACTGCCATTATGGCCTTCCTTATGCTGCTCTTGTTTAAATTCTGGTGTCCTGGTCATGACACCGGCAATTAATTCCAGTGCCAAGGGGTTAAGAAATGCAATTCTCAGTTGTCTAATGCATGCGCACATACCATCAAAATAACGGAACATGCTGGTGATAATGATTGATTAAACATGGGCGAAGCTTTATGTTTCTAACATCAACATTATGAAGAGTCATTTTTCTTTTCTTTTTCAAAATCATTGTTTAGCCATCACTTCATTATCGAACAGCACACTCTTCACCACCGAAATCAGTTTGGCATAATATGAAAATGTGTGGAAGGAAGTGTTAAGCATCTTTGCCCTGATTGGCATGGAACTTAAAGGGAGCAGGACTTAGAGGTGGTGGTGGACCATTGTATTTTCAAGTTAATTTTGTTTGTATTTTGTGTAGTGTGTTTTAATGAGAGTTTTTATTTCAGTATATTTCTAAAGATTTTTTTTTCAATTTTGTATGCTTTTCAGGATGTTATTGATAAAAACAAAATTGACAAAATGGGTTTTATTATTTTTGTTTTGTAAGAAGCCCTGTTTCTCTGGTACATAAAAGTGAATTACAGTTCCTGTCCACACCGTGAAGGCATATAGGTAGATATGAAGTATAGCTCTACTCTTTCTTAACCTTGGCACTAGAGGAAGGTGAGTGGTTACCGTATATTCTCGAATCTAATCCGCATCCGAATCTAATCCGCACCCAGTTTTTGGCGACTTCTTAAACGAAAAAAAGTTAGTTCGCGATTCTAATCCGCACCTTTCCTTCAACCACCCCTTGCTCACGGGGCGACTGATTGAATAATATTGGATGTTACCAATGCATTAAAATCCGACGCTACGCCTGTGGCCGATGAGTCATACCGATAGAGGCGGGGCCTTTCTCAACAGACGTGCGCAATCTCGTCTGAAGCCAGCTGAGCCTTAGTTGTTGAAACGTGGGAGGTGCTTGTTCCAATTTGTCGTGTACCGTAGTTATGGAAGAGGGACACCTGAAATCTAAATGACTCTCATATACGGCAAAGTTCAAACGTGAAGTTATTCGGTGCGCAGAGGAGAATGGAAACCGCAAAGCCGCTGCAATTTTTGGAGTTGATGAAAGCAACGTTCGACTATGGCGGAAACACAAGGCAGCGATCAGCGAGTGTGAGGCGTCACGAAGGAAATTCACTGGACCCAATTATTATATTATTATAATAATAAATAATAAAATAATAGATTATTGTATTGTATTGTTCTTACGGCACGTACAGCAGCTCAATCATTTTTCCAAAATCCAGCTCTAGACCGCGAATCTAATCCGCATCTGATTTTTTAGCCCTCTAAAACTGTAAAAAGGGTGCGGATTAGATTCGAGAATGTACGGTATTTTCAAATGCTGGCTGCTTTTCCCTGGGGGGAGGAACCTCCAGTACCCATTGGGTATGAAGCTGGATGGGCTACAGAGCTGGTCTGGATGTTTCTTGGAGAAGAGAACTCTCCTGCCAGGAATTGAACCCCATATTATCGAGCCCATAGCCTAGTCAGTATACTAGCTATGCAATCGCAGTTCATGTGATGTGGTTAGCTACCATTATACCTGAGCCCACTTACACCTTGGCAAACAGATGTACATTTGTTTTGGCTGTTAAAATTTCATTTTTACTTTATATATAGATAGATAGATATAGATATAGATATCTTGAAGTGATTGTCAAAGTAACTTAAAAAGCTATGACCTGGGTGACTAAATTGGCTTAAAAGCATACATAACTGTTGAAGTTAAGTGTCTGTTATTGACACTGTTACTGTAATGTTGTTGCTAATACTATACTTGAAACTTGAAATTGAATGCAAGTAACATTTCCATAATTTTTACATATTTAGCTCAGGTTAACTAGCAGTTGGATTGCTGTTAGTGACACGAGCCCCCCACCAAAACATCCATACCAGCTCTGGGGTCCATTCACCTCCATCTAGGCTGAGTTTAAGAATGAGTGGAGCTATGACTCTGCTCATCCTATATGTCTTTATGGTGTGGAAAGAGACGACTTTACCTTTGTCTGTTTAAGTAACAGTTTTTGTTTTTTTTTGTCCTGTTTTCTGTAGATCTTTTACCAAATAATGCATATTTCCTCTGCTTATTTGATGTGACCATTGTGAGGTCTTGAAGATCATCAAATTAATGTGTTTATTGCAGGAGTTTAAATTAAAAGCACATCTTGCTCGACATTATGCCACAGCGCATGGGTTAGCCATCAGGTCTGGTTCTCCACGTCCCATCATGAAGACACGCACTGCCTTCTATTTATGTACAACGCCTCTGACTCGTATCTCTCGCCGGCTTTGTCGACATCTTATACAGCCACGTCATGCAGCTAGAGCACCATTCTGGCCAATCAACATACCGTCTGTTAAACAGGAGTGTAAGGATACAGATATTAATATTTTAAGGAGTATAAGATGAGAACATTTGTATACTTCATCATCTGAAAAATGGGGAGTTGTCTTATTACTTGTTCTTCACTGTGGTGTAATACGACTGTCATGCCTTGAACATGATTGCTGTTGCAGATAGTCCTGTATAAACACACTGAAGAATATTTTATCAGCTTTTGACTGGAATGTGACTGTCCAGTAGTGTGATCAAGTCTTAATATTGGTGTAAAACTGGCCTTATTACAAGGCATTGGAAATGTGATCTATATGTTCACTGTCCATGTGTGTGTGTGTGTGTTTTCCAGGTCAGGTCCACATGGCTGGGAAGTCAGTATTAGAGCTGAAAGACCTACTCAGATATCGGAAGAAGGAGCGCGGGAGCGTAACCCATATTGCGAATCGTTTGGGTCAGTCAAATCTCATCACACCAGACTGGCTAATACTTACTGCCAAGGACATGATGCCCAAACCGGAACATGTGTCATTTCCAAAACCACCAAAGGCTCCAGGTATATCTGTTGCAGCAAATTACAGCCAGTCATACACCAGTTTAAAACCTAGATACACAGAGAGAGGGTGTGTGTATGTGCTTTCACCTGAACGTACGATATACAAAAAAGTAGCAGAATATGGTGCAGTATTCTCAAAGTTTGTGGACCTCAGTGTCTTGGATTTTGACCATTCTTGACTGGTTCCAACAAATTGGGTATGAGACCACATGGCTGGTGAGTCGGCTTTCCTCACTCTTCCACTGTTGCATGGCTCACTCTCAGCGTATTCCAGCTCTGTCTTTCATTACCCTTTAAACAACCAGGTTTGTATTTAAATTTCAGCATATGGTTTATACAATATGTATTACTTGAACAGAAAGACATCTAATTATGAAATAAATGGCATTTTGTGGAATATAAAACAGAGATTATGCAGCATGTCTTAAAAATTTAACAACTTTTCTTGTTGCATGAATATATGAGTTCCTATGGGGTGTTTTTTACATATGTTGGCATGAACACAGGTTATTTAAAGGTTAAGAGAAGTTGATGCTCTCGCACCCTAAAAGTGCTGCTTTGTGCTGCTGTTAAAATAAATTTTCATACTTTTTATTCTTTCAAAGTTATTTTGTATTTTTTACTGGTTTTTTTTTAAGTTCTTGGAACCAAATACACACTTTGCATTAAAAATTAATGTTGATGATTGTGACAGTTTCAACAGTTCGAAGTAATCATGCACAACAAGACTGTACAGTGGACCCTCGAACTTCGAACGGTTTTATGTTCCAACAACTTGAAACTCGAACAAAAAATTCGAGGAAAATCCGGTTTTGAAACTCGAACAAAAACTCGAAAGTCGAACAAAGAATCACGTGGTCGCCTTCTCTCTCTGCTTGGTCGCATGCGCAATTGCTCGGTCAGTTCTCCCGTGACTGGGTCTGTTTTTTAAGCGTTTTATTTATTTCTTTGGGTTATTTTTATATTATCTTTAATAATACCCATTCATAATGGCACCGAAGAAAGTTACTAGAGGTGAAAAGCCTAAGAGAAAAATCGTAATTTCTACGGTAGAAATGAAAAAGGAACTTACCACTAAGTGGGAAAGTGGTACACTTAAAATGTTTTATATTGGGTAAATTTTGGGGGTCTGGAATGGATTAATTAAATTTACATTATTTCTTATGGGGAAATTTAACTCGAAAGTCGAACGACTTGAAAGTCGAACTGTCTTCTGGAACGGATTGTGTTCGAAGTTTGAGGTTCCACTGTACTGTGTGCATTTTATGAAACATGGATGAAGAATGTACTGTTCAGTCCTGGTAGCCAGAGACTGAGAAGGTATTTAAGGAATGTGGGCAGGATGGGGTGGGTATTTGCCTGGCAAAGGTATATGACCCGGCAACTACTACCTGTGCAAAAGCATTTATCACTTACATTAGAGGGACTGTACCAGCTCCTAATGTTCTAGTGGCTGATGTATTTGGGACTGGTATTATTTCTGATATCTCATGCTTTAAAACAGTTAGTAGCCTCATACCCTGCGCCTCCCCTTTCCTTTGTGTTTCCCCACTTCCTCACCCTGCAAGTTTCAAGGTACGGGAACTGGACTGTACATTCTAATTCATATATATGTACACACACACTACTTTCTTATGTTCATTGTTTGCTTTGAACTCCTTTTCCAAAATTTTAGCATAATAATAATTGTTTGAGCTTTAGACTGAAGATTTTATGCAGCACATTATAACCATTTGTTTTGCATCCAATGTGCCAGTCACCTTAAACTTTTTTCATCTGGAAGAAATTTCTTGACATGGCTTGTGAGCAGTGGCGTAGCATGATTTTGCTCAGAGGGGAAGTGGAAGTACAACATCCAGTTACATTAGTGTGCGTCAGAGAGGGAGAGAAAGACAGAAGTAAATTTCACATAAAAAAATACCTATTCTAGTTTATAATTAAAGTTTGAGGCCGTACCTTTTGATTTGTAAAGTAGTTTTGTCCTCCTTGGTATCATAGCAAATATGTGGATGATGTCATTGAAGAACGATAGTTTTGACATTAGTGTATCCAGTAGATGACTTTCGGTGTTCAGCTGTGACAAGGATGACAATCATTCTTGGCCCTGGGTGTAAGATCTTTCAAGGAAAGTATATGAGCAACATTATTCTCATGGCACTTCTCAGCTTTGTGAAAATTCTGTAGGTTATCAAACCCTGCTGAAGTCCAGCTTGATTTTTCTGTAGAGAATGAAAGACATGGCCAGCAAAAAAAAAAAATTTGTTCATTTTACTATAACTGCCTAACCATGTTACATTTTCATAAAGCTGCAATTAAAAATGTCTAAGAAAAGTTCTTTTTACTTGTAGACTGTGTGTGAATGTGAAGGCTGGGCATTGGCATTCCCTGTTCAGTAATTCTTACTTTTTCATCAAATGGCAGACTAGTGAAAAATCTTTGGAGAGATTCGTTCAAATACCCATACACACACTGTCACCTGAACCATTAATTTCAACATACTCTTGTTGCATGTGCTGAACTATGACTTCATTATAAGGGTGGGAAAACATGTGTCCGCTGGGTAAGACAGTTGGTGTGGTGATTCAGGCCGCTTCTACCCAGCCACACTAGCTTCAGTAAGTTCCATTCTTTAAACACAGCAGACACAATGGTCAGAACACTTAAAATAACTGCACTAAAAGTGCCGAACCATTCAACAGTACCAAAACGACTATGGCCTACTTGCAAACGCAGTCAAAAACTTTGAATAAATGCAAACATAACATTGCAATACTTACATGTTAAGAGCTGCTGGCAGAAGCATGTAGAAGCGCTGGTAAATGGAGTTGCCTTCAGCAATGCACAGCATGTAAGGGGTTGTAATACAGTTGATGGCATTGTCCTTGAACAGCAGTATGTTAGAGCTTGAAAATGCCAAGGAGGATTGAAGAAAAAGGCAATGTAAATGTTACCGAGGACAAAAGAGTGGAAATTTAATAGTTAGTATGGCAAATAATGATAATGGTAACCTGTGCATTCTTTTATGTTTTAAAGTAACAAATCTAATATAGTTTTCTCGGGCGCACAGCCGTGTCAATTCGTTTGAATACAACGTTTCGGGGACTAGCTCCGTCCCCATCCTCAGGCAAAACTGATTTAACATACAACTCGTCTGTCCCGTGTTTTTCTACCTGCCGCGGCAGAGAGAATCAGACCGGTTTGTAGTGCCCAAACAGTTAAGTTGCTCCCACGCCTCGCTGCGAGCTCCTTATCTGATGTATTGCGGGCTGCCAGGCTCTGCTGAGTATGAAACACGGGACAGACGAGTTGTATGTTAAATCAGTTTTGCCTGAGGATGGGGACGGAGCTAGTCCCCGAAACATTGTATTCAAACGAATTGACGCGGCTGTGCGCCCGAGAAAACTATGTTGAATCATGTCGCCGCGAAAGTTTTAAAACTTATAACAAATCTAAGTTTAGGAAAATCTGAAGGGTAAGGATGCTACACCCCTGCTTGAGAGTGATGAGGTATGACTGGCATAAGTGCATTCTTGTAGGCTGTTCAGTGTCTTATAACTGCATACTTGTGGCCTGTTCTCTGTCCTGTAAGTGCATGGCCTGTTTGCTGTCCCATAAGTGCACACTAGTAGCCTGTGTGCTGCCCCGTAAGTACACACTTGTTGCCTGTTTCCTGTTCCATAATTGCATACCTTTGGCCGGTTTGCTGTCTTAGAAGTGCGCATGTGAGCTATTCACTGTCCCATAACTGCATGTATGTATGTGGACTGTTCATTGCCCCGTAAAGGCATGCATACGTGTGGCCCGTTCGCTGTCCTGTCGGTGCATATGTGTGTGGACTTTAATGCACTGTAGGCTTTTTATTGATGTCTGTTTTTTTCCCATTGTTCTTGTTTCTTCATGCACTTGACGTCGGACATGATTGAGTTATCCGTTTTGCTGTTGCTATCCACATGTTACTTCTGTTACTGCAAGTGACACCTGGGGCCAGACTCAAAGAGTCAAAAGTGAACGCTTGCATATATAGGAGCAAGCTGCTTTGTCCTTCATGAAATACACATTTGTTTCATATGTTGATCACCGCTATGGACAGGTCATGGCAGAATATTTAGTACTATTATTTAGTATATTTAATTATTAATCATCATATATGTATACAGGAAATGTGATGGGCACTGTTGTGTAGTGATCATTTATTCACAGAATAAAGTCCATAAACACTTGAATTCTTCTGTAGTGTATGCTATTGCAGATTAGAGAAACATTCTTTTCCAATTAGCCATTCAAGGAAGGGATACAAAAGTTGTTTATACAACACTCACGAAGTCCTTGTGCTTTGAATTTCTATTTCAAAGAGGTCAAGTTTTGTACCAGTTTCTGTACGTCTGCTAGAATGTATTTTTTCCCAGCATGACCTTTCACGTTGCACCTGTTAGTAAGCCACAGGACTGATAAGGAAGCTGAATCTTTAGTGATAAACCTTTGTATATCCTAATATTGAGCTCATAACCAGTATGATTTGCTTCCAGATGGGACGTTGCTGTACGAGCGCGTGCCAAATAAACCTGAAGCAGAGAAGGCTGCAATGAACAATATATCGCCTTCGCTACTTAAACGAAGAGCATATGAAGAAGTAAATGGTATGGATGGTAAGGATCTAAACTAGATACACATGGACATTATTTTATCTGCCATTATTTTTTGTCACTTCCTGTTGACTTGCTTATCGTATGGAACTCAGTGCAATAAGCGACCTGCTCACTCACATCTTATTGGAGACAGCTTGTTAGGTCATGCTATGTTAGTTGCCATGTTACGAAACACTATACAAAGCCTCGGACCTGGACTGATTCTTTGGTACAACGTAAGGCTCAGGATAGGGACAGGTGGCGGGCTCTTGTGAGTGCGGTAATGAACCTTCGGGTCCCATAAAACGCGGGGAATTTCTTGACTAGCTGACGACCTGTTAGCTTCTCAAGACGGACTGTGCTCCATGGAGTTAGTTAGTTAGTTATGTTAGTTGCAGTAAGTATTCCATTGGAGGATTTCATTCTAAGTGATACATATGCTAAATACAGTCTGTAAGAAATGAATTTTGTGAACTGTTACCTTCGTGTGTTGTATGCTGGAGAAACAGATTCCACACTTGTTTTGCTTAGTGATGAAGTTTAGTTTTATCTTGGTTGATACAAAAACTCTCAGAATAACGGACATCAGTCAGAGAGGATTACGTGTTAATCCACAAGTGCCCTTACATAATATTATGGTTGGTGTGTGGTGTGCTATGAATGCAACTAAGATTGTGAGGTACATTGTTTTTCTGAATATAAATGTTGCACACAGTCTGACACCATTTTTTTAACAGCTGTGGGACTATGAAATACAGCTCAACAGCAGGCAGTGCTGAGCATTCTGCAGGTGTCCTGGTGACAGAATAAAAAGCGGGGGATTGTGCTCTGCGTGTTTACCAGATCTGAACCCATATGAATTTTACTTATGAGGCATGTTGAATGATGAAGTGTATAGTAACAATCCTTGCATTGACAATGATCTGAAACAAAACATTTATGATGTAGTGTCTTCAGTTTCACGAACAGAACTTTGATGTACAATGAACATGTTTGTTAGGTGTGTGCTTGGCTTTGAGCCAAAGAAACGATTTCTACCACCACCTTCAGATGTGGTGGATAAAAGCCTAATATTACCGTATATTCTCGAATCTAATCCGCACCATTTTTACAGTTTTAGAGGGCTAAAAAATCAGATGCGGATTAGATTCGCGGTCTAGAGCTGGATTTTGGAAAAATGATTGAGCTGCTGTACGTGCCGTAAGAACAATACAATACAATAATCTATTATTTTATTATTTATTATTATAATAATATAATAATTGGGTCCAGTGAATTTCCTTCGTGACGCCTCACACCCGCTGATCGCTGCCTTGTGTTTCCGCCATAGTCGAACGTTGCTTTCATCAACTCCAAAAATTGCAGCGGCTTTGCGGTTTCCATTCTCGTCTGCGCACCGAATAACTTCACGTTTGAACTTTGCCGTATATGAGAGTCGTTTAGATTTCAGGTGTCCCTCTTCCGTAACTACGGTACACGACAAATTGGAACAAGCACCTCCCACGTTTCAACAACTAAGGCTCAGCTGACTTCAGACGAGATTGCGCACGTCTGTTGAGAAAGGCCCCGCCTCTATCGGTATGACTCATCGGCCACAGGCGTAGCGTCAGATTTTAATGCATTGGTAACATCCAATATTATTCAATCAGTCGCCCCGTGGGCAAGGGGTGGTTGAAGGAAAGGTGCGGATTAGAATCGCGAACTAACTTTTTTTCGTTTAAGAAGTCGCCAAAAACTGGGTGTAGATTAGATTCGAGAATATACGGTAATTGCAATATGTTTGAACTAAAACATGTGGACCCCAACTTAACCCTTTAAGGACTTAATGCGTTTGTTTTGTATAAGGTTTCGGTGCGTACCGCACAGTAAACACTCTCCGCCTCGGTTATAAAAAAACTAGTTAGTTAATGCTGTATCAGGCAAAAGTCGCTGTTTGTTCTGAGACCCACACAAAACACATAAATGCAATGTGAGCACTGCGTAGAATTTTTGAATGTTAAACCTGATGGTAGGTGAAGTTACCGCTAGGCTTTAAAAGGTTAGTGGCAAACTGGAATAGTAGTGAGAAATGACAAATGATGGTCAGATAAAAATAATGACCCTGTGTAGAATTTCTTGTTACTTTTTGTTCTTACATTTAATATAATATGAACATAATTTGTGAATGCATATACATCCACAACCTACAATTTTTCGATGATGATGATGATGATAATGATAATAATAATAATAATAATTGTGGTGTCATACATGGTGCTTAGCTAAGTACAGTTTTCGTCCACTGAACTTCCACTATTATTAAATTAATCTGGCAGCACAAATATTGTATGTGCTTTTACAAACATTTATTGAGTATGCACAGACACTTAATACAAAAGCAGAGGATATAAAATACGTATGAAAATTCTGAAACACATATCACAAAAATTCCATCCACAAGGTTCCTTCATCTTCAGCACTTCAGGAGAAGGGGGTGTTTTGTTGTAGAAATTGAGACAGGGTGGGCACTGGGTCATTTGAATCAAAATTCAGTCTTATTAAAGTTTGGGCACGCAGTGGCGCAGTTGGTTGAGGCACTGCGCTACAAACCAGAAGGCCGCGGGTTCGATTCCCGGTGGTGTCATTGGAATTTTTCATTGACATAATCGTTTCAGTCGCACTGTGGCCCTAGGGTCGACTCAGCCTCTAACAGAAATGAGTACTAGGAGTATTTTCTGGGGGGGTAAAGACGGCCAGTGTGTAGGGCTGACAACCTTACCACCTTCATGTGCCGATTGTCTATAAATCTGAGAGCCTCAACCTCCTGGAACCCTAAGGGCCTGTCCAGGCCTGTAATGGGATTGCTTTATTAAAGGTTAGGGGGAGGGTTAGATTGGGGGGCTGTGTTCTTACTTGCTTTCTGTGACTTTCTGTATGTACTGGTAATAGGTTTGAGTTCTAGTTGTTTCTCTGGGGCGTCCTAGAAGTCGAAAAAGCCGTTGTAAGTCAGGGGTGTACTTTACATAGCTGTTGATTAAATACAATTTGTTTGTGAAATGTAGTGGTCATGTTTTGATATGTACAGCATACATGTGCCTCAGCCTTCATGTTCATGCACTTGTGAGTACTGCTTGACTTCTCCTAGCTTCATTCATTCATTCTTTCTGTAGTCTGTCTTATGACAGGTCCATTGCCTCTTCCAAAGCGAGATCTCCACAGTGTGCGATCTAATGCTTCCTCTTTCAGTTTCCAGTATCTTCTCTTTTCCTTAAGGTCATCCAGTAGCTGCTTACGTCTTCTCCTTCGTCTTCCCATAACTTCTGTCCTTCCTTCTATCTGTCCTTCAATCACGTGTTTCAGAAGGCAGTTCCTATGCAAGATGTGACCAATCCAGTTTGCCTTGCTTGTTTTTATTGTATGTAGGATATTCCTCTCCTCCTCGAATCTATGTAATACTTCTTCTTTTCTCACACAATTGGTCCAACTAATCTTCTCCATTTTTCTCCAGCACCACATTTCAAAGCTTTCCAGGTATTGCTGATCTACTTTCCGAAGTGTCCACGTTTCAGCACCATACAAAGCTGTGCTCCAAATGTAGCACTTTACTACAGTAGAGCCCAGATAAGAAGTCCCCGCATAAGAAGTTTTCCCCTGTAAGAAGTCTGATTTTTAAAGTCCCGAAATCCTATTGTGTTTAATAAGCTTCCCTCTTAATAAGTCTTCCCGCTTACGGAGTTCCTAATCCTCTGGTCCCTTGAAAGACTTCTTAACAGGGTCCTACTGTAGTTTCTTTCTTAAATTGAAGTCCAATTTGCTGGTGAAAAGAGTCCTTGCTTCACTGTTCTGAATTTATACAGTGATTCATATTGTACAGTTTTGCTTAGTGTGAACTGTACACAAGCTGTAAATTTGTAACAAAATAAATTTTTTGGGTGTGTGTGTGGGTGGGGCGGGTGCTTATTTTGGCCATGCCATGACTCGGGCAGTTAATATCTGGCATCTCACCACAGAGGGCCAGGTTCAGTCCCAGGCCAGTCTCTGTGGAATTTGTGCTGGCAAAGCAGCAATGGGATGGTTTTTTTTTTTTTTAAGTACTTGGGTTTTCCCCTGTTAGTAGCATTCCACTAGTGCTCCATACTCATTCATCAGCATCATTAAATAATACACACTTCACAGATTCGCATACTACTTGTACACAGTTGTGAATCTTATTGTCATTTTCTCTCCTTCGTGTTGCTTGAACATAGTTAAACTTTTGCAGCAAGAGCTGAACCATTTAAGTTCATGTTAATCTGCCCCTAAAATAAACCAGAATATTATTTGTGACAAACATCCTGGCTTATGAAGTGTCTGTTGAGAGCAGTTACTGACTGCCACAGGGGGGTCGAGATTTGGGACAAAATATGTGTGGATGATGAGTCTAGAGATGATGCATTTTGAGTTTTCGTGATAATTATATGATCGTGTGCACTGTAGTGAACCGGCAGTATCAGAAGCACTGCAGTAACACAGTTCAGCCATTACTCCAGTTTTCTACACCTTATTGCTGGTTCTGGGATGAATTCTACAGAGTGTCTTAAAAAGTATACACATTTTAATATACAAAAAATAGTCCTTAATATAGTTATTGGAAGTTGATATTTGTTGTACATAGAAAAAAAGATTTGTGACATGTTGAATTGCGCCAAGTGTTCAAAGTGTTCAAGATTAGCATCAAATCAGTACCAAATTCAGCAGACAAGTGAGTGGCAAACGTCCGCCAAGTTGTGTTTTGTGATGTCTGCACATGACATCTTAATTTCTTCCCATCACTCAGCCAGTGTTGCCCCCACAAGTGAGTGATAAAATGAAGTGAGCATGGGGACACTGTACCTTTGGTCTAAAATTTGTCACAAGTGCATGCAGTTGTTACATTGGAGGTTCAGTGGCAATGTAATGCTGCCTCTGTCTTTGGACTTCACACATTCTCAAATTTCCAGTGCCATTTCTGAATTATCTTGCATTGCTCGGAACTTCAAATGTTGCAACACCGTTTTGTTTTACAAACTTTAAACTCTGTGAGGTTGTGCTGGTGATCATGTGGTTAGTGGTATCTGTTGAGTGAATGTCACACTACATGAAGTACATTGCACTTTGGCTCCACAATAAAAATGCCCACAGATATCCTATGTTAAAATGTGTATGCATTTGGTTTGAGACACTCAGTATATTCATAGCTAATACTATACAGTTGGGGACTGATAATGTGAGACTTGCAGGGTGAGGAAGCAGGGCATGATGGAGGCAGAAGGAAGCCAGGGTAAGCCCACACTATCTGCATTTCTTATGTCTCTGCCCAGTGTCAGCTATCAGTCCCCAACTGTAGACTGCTTTCCTACAAATCTGACACACTCTGGCTCCAGATGCTTTGTTGTTGAGTGAGTAGTTTCTGATGTTTCAGAGGATCGTGGTCCTTTGAAGCATCAGGAACCGCTCGCCCAGTGACAGCATCATATCTCACAAGATGTAAATCATCAGCAACACTGCTGTGAGAACCTCAAATCTCACAAGTGTGCACATCTGTTATTGGACACCCGACGACACAGCAAAAATGAGACAGTTTGTCAGCCTGTGATGATTACTGGCATTGTTGGCAAACCAGTATTGGAAATATGGTGGTCTGGACAAGAAATATTACCTGTACACTATTCAGTGGAACTGTGCCAAGCAAGTGTTTATAAATTAACTACTTTTTCAGTGGTAATGAGAATAAGAATACGTTTGTCAGGCTGGCTTTTCTTATCCATTATTTTTAATACATTTTCAAACACATATTTATATGTTGTATATGTGTATGTAAACAGAGTTTGTCCCTGTGTGAGAATTTCTAGCTTGGTGATAGCGTTTTAGGTTTCTAGATGTACAGTTGGGTTAAAGTGATGAAGTTTGTTGTTTTCTGTAGAAGCATTTGCATCTTTGTATTGCCGGATTCAGAGTTATGATAAGTTGTAGAGTTCTGAGTCCTCATTCTTGTATCTGTTAGTAACTTTATTTGCCCTCATGGTTGATGTATTCTGGTTCCATGGATTCATATTTCACTGTATTGCTAGCTTGAATAAGATAGTACAGTGTGTTTCTTTTATTGCCATGCTGAGTACCACAGCTGTGATAGGGTGTCCTAGCTGATACACACCTTTATGCCTTAAAGCTGCCGTGCTTAGCACAGCAATAAAAGGAAGACTGTCTTTATTGTATGTAGTTTATAAAATTCACTCCATGTGTTTTCATGTTCTGTTTCTTTTGCTTCCACTCAGATCTGGATTGGGATGAAGGTAAGTTGGAGTTCCATTTGTGACAGAGATAACACTTTTTGCCATAGCCTGTTTTGAAACTTACTCTTGCATTGTTACTCTTCAGGTGGGCACAGACTGGTATTATTCTTTGTTTGTTGCATGTAGCAACTAAAACCAGGAGGGATTGAAATTGAATGTGACACATCAGCTTATGGTGTATGCTGATGATGGAAATTTATTGGGCTGGAACATAAATACACTAAGGAACACACAGAAACTATTAATTTTTTTTATTAGTTGCTAGTAAGGAGGTTGCCCTAGAAGTTAATGCTGATAAAACTTAAGTGCATGTTCATGTCTCGTGAAAAGATTGCAGGTAAAAGTGATAACGAAGATAGGTAATAAATGCTTTGAAAATGTGACAGAGTTCAAATATTTTGTATTGATACTAACAACTGACAATTGCATGCATTGAGAAATAAGCAGATTAAATTGGGGAATGCTGGCTACCATTTGGTCCAGAATCTCTATTCTTTCCGTTTCCTGTCTAGATCATCAGGATTGGATCATTCAGAATTATAATTTTACTTATTGTATTACATGGGTGTGAAACTCGATCTCAAAATTTAAGGTAAGAACATAGGCTTAGGGTGTTTGTGAAATGGTTGCTGAGGAATGTGTTTGGGATTAAGAGAGAGGAAGTAACAGAAGACTGGAGCATGTCTCATAAAATATCATTAGGTTCACCAAAGAAATGAGGATGAGACGGGTAGGGCGTGTGGCACGTGGGTGGTGACGCCAAATGTGTATACTGTTGTGGTGGCGAAGCCTGAAGGAAGGAGACCACTTGGACGACATCGGCATAGGTGGTAGTTTTGTATTAAACTGCATCATAACGAAATAGAATGGGATGGCATGAACTGGATTCATCTGGCTCAGGGTACAGACAAGTGGCAGGCTGTCATGAAAACAGTAACGAACTTTTGGTTACCATAGAATGTGGGCAGTTTCTGGACTAGCTATGCAACTATTAGGTTTGCAAGGATTCTGCTCCATGGAGTTAGAAATTTAGTTAGTTAATTACACTTTTGCTTGTGCCTGAGAGACGTGTCTGAAACTGAACATTTGCACTGCTTGATACTTACTCGTGAAACACTGTCACAGCCCGTGATCTTGCACCTCTGTTTCTTGTGTGTCATGTCCTGTCATCCTCTAATTCAAGAGGTGTATTTAAAATGTTCACTGCAACAGAATAACACTAATTTGCTTCTCTGTTATGTGTCTTGTGCAGTAACATGTGATTTTCCATATTACTGGTTTTAAACTGGTTTGAAGTATACATTTAGAGCATTACTGTTGTTACATTTTTAGGTCTTTGTATACCATACGAATGTGTTTTTGCAGTTATGTTTAAGTGTAGTACCCAAAATATGCTCAGATAATTGAGAAAGTTTTGTATTTACATGTTTAGTGCTTGCAGTTCTACAACGAGAGTAGTTACATCAGACTGTATAGCTTCAGTGCTGCTGATAAACAAGAACTGAGTAGAGAGATAGTGTAGGTCAACATAATTTGGTAGGCGTGAAAGCACGTCTAATTGTATGCAATTTATTCTGAAAATTTGGGAGACCTAAGTATGCGTGTGAGGGTAATCTTAACATTGACCTTTAAATGATAGGTTGGTGTTTAAATTTTATCATGTGGTTTATAAAAAATGTGAGTATTATTTGGACACAAAAGGATAAAATTATGAAATAAATGGCATTTTGTGGAAAATAAAACAGATTATGCAGCATGTCTTAAAAATGCAGTAAATTTCTTTGTTGCCTAAACATATAAAGTTAATTTGTAGGGGTGTTTTTGTATATGCATTCGCTTATGCGAATGTAGGTTGTTTAAAGGTTAATCATATGTGAATGGGGCATGGAAGTATGAACTGGATTCAGCTGGTTACTACTGTTGTGCTTTCAGCAAATATAAACTCTTGGTGCAGATGCTACCAATTTGTTTCATGTGTACACTAATGGAAACCATGGGTGCATAAAACTAAATACCACAGTTGGCAAAACTGGATAGAAATGAAGAATACAGAAACTTGAAATCTGTATTTAATATTGTATTCACCGTGCATCTTGTATAAATTAAAATTAAAACCAACTTGATGCACACTCGCTATTAAAGAAACTTTAATAGTAGATTAATTAACCTGACATGTTTCGGTCAGGTACCTGACCGAAACATGTCGGGTTAATTAATCTACTATTAAAGTTTTTTTTAATAGCGAGTGTGCATCAAGTTGGTTTTAATTTTAATTGAAATCTGTGTTTGGTGAGGGATTGCTGTACAGATAGCAATTAAAATAAATCATTAATTCTTAAAATTTGGAAATACAAAATAAACAAAGGGTAGCAGATACAGTGGCATGTCAGTCTAACACAACTTTATGAATAAAACAGTTCCTTTCTTTGGCTGTATGTTTCATTGTGAATGCAAGCCAGCATCAGGCTAATGGTAGAAAAATATATACATAGGAATATCACTGTGATGTCATTGTTTAGAGGAGGGCGGGTTATGGCTTGCATTTGAGCCACAGCACCTAACCCTGTGACAAGAACAGTGATGTGCCACTGTTTTTGTTCCGTGTATTGTAAGCACAATGGAATGTCGTGTGTCAGTTATAAACAGTAAAATTTAATAAACCCTGATAATGTAAGTACAGCAAAATACATTGTCTTTTATAAATTAAAAGAATGGGTAGTCCACCTAGTAATTGGTATTTCTTGTTGGCTAGAGTGAATAGTTTGACAAAGTTTAATTTTAAAACCTGTACATGTTACAGAAAACAAAACATGTTTAATTAATCACTTTCACATTGTTTATTCCGTGCACTGTGACAAAGTGACAAACTCGTGTAAAGCCGGGATTAGACGGCGCGTGGCTCGTCCAGTGACGTAACGTCACTTGCTCGGTCAACAGATCGGAACAGAAAAGACAATCTGGCTACACGACGCGGCGCAGCTCGGCAAATGGCCGTGTAGCCGCAACAGCTTCCTGCGCCGAGTCCCTTTGAGGATCGTGTTAAAACCGCCTCTGAGGCGATCGCACGAGCCTCGCTCCACCAATCACACTCCGTGCCGCGCCAGGCCGATTACACGGCGCGTTTGAATATGATTCTTTGTCAGTGACGTCAGTTATGACGTAAAACGTGCAGAGCCACGCGCCGTCTAATCCCGGCTTAACACCAACAAATGCTCCATTCTATACTTGTTTGTATTATCCGCCACATGCCAGGCAGTACACACCATACAGGGACGGGATTCAATTTGGATCAAAGAAGAATAGATATTTGTATGCAAAGATTTAATTACAACATAAACATGCATAATTTTTAATTGTTTTAACAAACAAACTGTATTACAGTCTCGCCAGCGTTATTATATTACACTTATGTTTACTGTTTTAACCAAAAACAGTAAGATTCTGTACTGTTGATATCACACTGTATGTACGCCTATTGTGACCTATTTTATTGCTGTGATTTTTATAGAAACTTTGGTGTCAGCTTCATGAAGATGGTGTGATATAGTACCGAAACATGTAGGAGCTGTGTGGGGGATAATAACAAACAAATGTAGAATGGTGCAGTTGTTGGTGTTACATGAGTTTCTAATGTTGAATGAATGTTCACGTAATACTGAAAAATAATTTTAATGAAAGTAAACAGTTACAACAAGGCAGAGTGGGGATAAAAGAGCAGTGATAAACACAGTTATGATTACATCAGATTTATACTGAGTATAAATTTGTACTTACAGGTTTAGTCATAGAAATCCATTTGTTATGTGTATGGCAGACAATTGTGTTACCCTTCTGAGACATGAATGCCTGTGGTGCATGAAGGCAGCTGTCACCACTGTTGCAGCAGGGGTTTTAAATCCCTTAATTCTGACAGATAACTGACAAATGACTTCTCTGTAGCATCATTCAACAATTCCAAGTGTTGTCATCTATTGTTAGTAGTACATAACAGAATCAATTTTCCTTCATAAAAATATGTCTGTGTGAGGTGACTGAAGACACCTTACTTCCACAGAATAACTAACGTTTCAGTGCAGCACAAACATGGGGATGTGGTGGTCTCTGTAAACCTTTTTTGCCCAGATGTAGGCACAGATTTTTCTGTTTCCAAGATTGAAGTCAAACATGCCTTTTCATTCTTGCTGCTTTTGATCGTACATTTGTTCCTAAAAGATGCCTATGACATCAGTTTATGTATGAACATGTGAGGTGGTGGCAGCACTAGCACCATTTATTTTAGGGCATTGAAATGAATTATGGCATTGGATCTTGGAAAATTGTACAATTTTGTTGAGAGCAGTATTTTTGTAGAATGTGGGATAAGATGGTGGACGTGACATTTTTCTTTAGCTGCTAGTTTGGTGGTGACAGCTGGCGAATTATTGGAACTTGGCATGTAAAATTTGATACAAAGGTAATTCATAAATTTACTTCATATGAAATATTGTGTGAAGTGTTGTATGTATTCCAGCAATTACAGACACATTAATAGTGATAAAATTTGACATTATGTCTTGACGTTTGGCTTTGTAGAGAATGTAGTTGATGCGATATTTGAATGATTCCTTTGGAAGGGAAATCTTATTTGTTGGTCTCGTACAGTTGTTTCTTGTCGTTAGAGTGGCCATGCGTGCTACTGCTTTGTGTAGTGGCTGTTGCTTATAAAAATGTTCCGCAGTTTGGGGTCCTTGAAATATGTGTTACAATGTATGCAGTACAGTGCAGTTTTATTTTCAAGCGGCTTGTGATAAGCTATGTACTATCTGCAGGTATAGTAGTACCTCAGCCTGGCCCTCCTGCCAAGCGACCCAACAAGGAGGTGGGACCAGTAAGAGGCCCTGAAGGATTTTCTCCAATGATGGGTCGATCTGTCATCAATCATCTTAATGGAAAAGCCAAAATTGCTACAATGACCCGCTCAGGCAGCGGTCGCAAGCAAGTGATCTCCTGGATGGACGCACCTGATGATGTCTACTTTCGATCCACAGATGGAACCAAGTAAGTTTACACGTTCTTGTGCGAAAGAGATTGCTGTCTTGATGAATGTTCTTTTCTTTGTACATATTCATTCTCATTGTGAAATCTGTGCTCAAAATCATGGATATTCCATTTTGGTAAGGATTTATTTAAGTAATCTGTAATGATTGGTGTCACTGTTACTTAGGCCGTGGTCAGAGTGGTGCCAACATCGGCCGATACGGCCGACGACTGACGTCGGCCGAACTCGCCCGATCTTTTCAAACCAGCTGGAAGGCACGTGCTTGGTCTCAATACAACCGACCTTGTCAGCTGATTACAACCGATGTCGGACGGAGATGAGTCGAATTCAATTCAGTTTGTTTTTTCCGGCCGATTATGACATAAATCATGATGGACTGCGAAACATTAATTAGTTTGGTTCAGGAAAGAAGTTTACGGGATGTACAAGATAAACAGTACCACGACAGAGATGTTGCCAGGAAGCTGTGGGCTGAAATAGCAATAGTTTATGGGATGTACAAGATAAACAGTACCACAACAGAGATGTTGCCCAGAAGCTGTGGGCTGAAATAGCAATAGTTTCCTTCTTCATTCTAAAATACTCGTACAATTTGTCCGCTTGTTCAAGCAGTGTACTATACTCGCCGAATTCTTCTCGAGATACATAAATTTCATTCACATGGGATCTTTTTCTTTTCAATAATGAATATCTTAACACAGAACTCGTCTCCAAACACAGAAATGTTGGAACGTCCATTCTGCCGATAACTGACAAAGTAAAGTCGGCACTGTGACCAAGCTATCGGCCGACGTCGGACGAAAATGTCTGACGACCGATGTCGGCGCCACTCTGACCACGGCCTTAACCTGTAATTCATAATGAAACATTTCTGTCAAGAAGAGGATTTTAGGGGAACAGAAGGTAACTTGACTGATTGTCAGAAATTCCTGAATCAAATTTTGGAAGCATCTTCAAGTTATTTAAAATTTTTGTTTGACAGTTGACACTGTCCTGTTGTCTTATGGATATGGGAGATGTATTTACACAGAATCATGCTGTTAGAATAAGTACATTGTAAAATGACTAATTGCATCACAGAATTCAGAGTTCAAAACTGAACTGTATTGTCCTCATTTATTTTTAATACGTGTTTAGGGAAGGGTGAAATGTAGTAAAACGAAAGCATAAACGTGTTTACAATTCAGGGAACATTCGTACTTTGGCCCTACATAGACAAATGAAGATGGTTAAAATTCTTCCTTCGTCTCTCTTGTTTCACTATGAATGTCTTGTTTATGAGGTATCAGTACTAGTGAGGCATTTTAAATTGAAGAAAACCTTAACTTAACATTATTAGGATTGAGTGTGTTAATATAGTGATTGGGAGTTTGTGTATGGTATCACTGTGTAGCTCATAGAAAACCACAAATTGATTTGTGTGCGATTTGAGGTTCTTGTGATAGCGAGTATGAAGATGTCTTCTGAGACGTGATGTCATTTGGCATGGTAACTAGCTACCTGATTATGCAGTGTCAAACCCCAGAATATGTTAATCTTATCATAGGGTGTACAGACTTTTGTAGCAATTTTAAATTGTGGATTTTGGGAAGAGTGTCTGAAGAAGCCACCTGGAGGTACATGATTATGAAGATATGTGGTCCACAAGACACGCGCTTGTAAGTTTGGGGCTTACCATTCTGTGGTAACTTGTTACACAGCGTGATTCATATTGTGATTAACTTCAAAATCCAGCCATACCACAGCTGAAGTGGTTAGTCACAGGCCTGTCACTGCAGAGGTTCAAGTTCATCCTGGGGTAGTGTAAGTGGGTTTTTTGGTGGACAGAATGGCATTGGGACAAGATTTTCTTGGACTACTTGAGTTTTTCTCCGTCAATGTCATTCCATCATTGCCCCATACTCATTCGTCCCTCTATGACTGACACCACATAATCTTAGCAATTGACAGCATACTTAATCAAGACACTTAAAAAAAATCTTTGAGGTCAAGTTCTTGAGGTCATTCCCAGTCAGAAATGTCTTATAAACATATACATGAGATTCTAAAGCGTTACATGTTTTATCATTACTTGAACATTAAAAAAGACTAAGAGTCAGCAAATAGGCACTGATATGGATTAATATTATTAACCTTTTAAAGACTTGTACTCACATATATGAATTTCACATAAGAAAATGCCGCTAGAAATTGATTTTATATATATAGGAAGCAAGGACATTTACTGCATTTTTAAGACATCCTGCATAATCTCTGTTTTATTTTCCACAAAATGTCACTTCATCTCGTAATTTTATTATTTTTTTTTTTTTTTTTTTTTTTTTTTTAATAATATTTTTTCCAAACCGGTGCACTAAAATTTAAATATTCACCCTAGTAGGATAAATGTTAATTCACAATAATTATTCAAAATTACCACCCTCAGTTTCATTATGCTGTCTGGACATCTGTTAATATATATCCCCATCAGTGCTTCCCTGGTCAGTGGATCAGTAGGGTGGTTATCTTCAACCTTTATTGTAAATGCAGCAATAGAAACTTTATGTGGGTCTAAGTACAGGTTCTGTCTCCCTAATCTGGAATTCCATGATCTGGCATCTCCCATGGTGTGGCATAATTTAATGAAAACCACAAAGAAAATATGATTGTATGTGTTCACATAAACATTCAGATATGTTTCTGTTGCCCATGCCCATTCTCAGGGAAACTGAATGTGAAATGAAAAATTACTGTTGGCTAATTACATAGTAGGTGTGTATGCAGATGTATAGAATAGAGTAGAATACATAAGGGTGAGAATCGTAGTAGCCCGTACAGTTTGACTGCTTTTGACCTTTTGTGCAGCCCTTTTGCTCACATTCCGCAGCCCCACACTTTGAACAAAGTGCAGTATCCTGCTGACAGAGGTGTCCTCAAAGTCACCTCGTTTCATAAAATGATTGACCCAGTTGCCTAAATCTTAATGCAGCCAATGCCTCACAGTCTCAAAGAACGTACGAGGCCGTTTGAATTGCCTGTTTGCGTCTACCACATAGGAAATACACATTATTAAAAAGCACCCTAAGAGCATATATGCTACAAGACTTGATTTGTGCAGATGTAAATATAATGAAAACTTCTAAAATATGAGGTACACCAAAACATGTTGGAAGGGTTGTGTGAATAAAAACAGTCATGTTAGTGCTTGTGCTTGTACATGTGCAGTTAAGGGTATGTGTTTGATATTGTTGATTATCTGATTATTAGTGCTTGTAGTTATACTTGGATGCTTGTGTTTTCAACTGTATGGTTACCTGAGCTTTCTTTGTTTTGTTGAATTTCAGGAAAATGAGAAGACAGTTGACAGGAACTGAACTTCGAAGGGCAGCGAGAAAACCGTGGAGAAAATTGAATGTCAGGGGCATGGATGAACTAGTAGTAATTCTGGACTGACAGAGTGACATGACTGCGTGTCAGTAATTTCTCTCTGACGTTAAGAGTCGTGTGTTTTCTACCCAAGGGAGGACTAAAAATATGGCTGATCCAGCCAACCTCCTGTGGTGGGAGGGCAGACCAATGCTGAGGGTGCTTGTTCGCGTGTGTGAATAGTTGATCTCCGTCTATGTGAAGAAAGGAAGCACGATTGTTTATGTGAACATAGTCATGAAGGCAATAATTTTTTGATGTACTATAATATTTAATTGGACTTGCAAATTAAACATTGCCGACAGAAAGATACAGACTTACTCTTCTGTGCACAAGCAATTTCCCCACCAATACAGCTGTTTATGTGAGTGGTTTAGAGGTGTGGACTTGATCTATTAAGCACAAGTTTCAGTGTGTCCACTTGTATGTATCTGGCTTGAAGGTAGTGATATGAATAAACTTTGTTAAAATTTGAATTCTGGTTCTGCACGGGTGGCAAGGAAGACAAGTATTTTATGGTTCCCTTCTGCTGTAACTTTTTTAATTGAAATATTGGTATATTTTACAGACTACTGCTTGATTACTGTTCCAGTATTGGATGTTTACTGTTGACCATTCCCGTTTCTTCATTCATCTTAACAGAATTGTATGTGAGCTTGCAACCAACGCATTATATAATAAACAGTATTTCAGGGTGGGCCAGCTTGGGGTCAATGCATTGTTAATTTTGTGCTCATGATGCACTGTTTGTTTTCATTTAATGCACAAAAAATAGTACTGTACATAATTCTTCCAAAATTGCTGCAGGTGTATGATGTTTGGATCTGGTGCTTGCTGAAATTGCTGAAATGCAAAATGATGGCTTTGAGTCTGTGTTGTCAAGGAATTGTTTTTGTTATCTTGGTTAAAAAGATGTGGGTGAATAGTTTTGGTGCACAGAGTACTGTAGTTGAAGAACTTGTGACGTTGTCAAGGAATGGTGCTGCAAAAAAGGATTGGTTTTTACAGAGGTGATGGAAGAAGACATGCCATTCTGATAATGAACTGGGTTGTGATGTACAAGTGTACAAGTTAAAAGAGGGGGGAAGATAGAAAAAGTCAAGAATACAACAACAGTTGCAAAATTTGGACAAACATGTTTCATGATGGAAGGAAGTGGAATCTCAAGAAATGCAAGTAACAAGTGATAAGAGTTTTTATATATACGTTGTATCCACAGCTACATCCCATATTCTATTTAAACATTTTTTCTCTTCCCAATGTTGACTGTTCATATTGAAACTTCAGATTTGCAAGGCACAAGTGATAAGGTAATGTGCAAGGAGCACAAAGACTCACAATATGGCCTGCATGCAAGCAGTTGCTTTATGTTTCCATGCAGGGACTTTTAAGAACACTTTCCTTTTTTTTGAATGAATGTTCAAGAACTGTTTGTAAAGTACAAGAAGAATCAATCTCAATTCTGTTTTCATTCAAGAGAGACATCATCTTGTGTGATGAAGTATTGTAATTTAATATTTGAATGAATATTGAGGATCTTAGTCTGATGAGCTAGCCCACTATTAATTTTTTCCTTCCAGTCTGCCGTCTCCAGTCTTCATATTCATTGCCTCTTAAAACCAGCCTCTTCTATATGAAACTTTCAGAAAATAAGGTAACAAACACTCCAGTGCTGAGAACGTTATTCTGACTTTGATGTGTACATGGTATGTGTGTAGCAGATGGTACACACCAGACCTCAACATAGTCACCACTGACGTTTAAGCATTTATCCCACTGTGGCACCAAGGTTTGTATCCTGACATAGAAGAGATTGGTGTCAACTGTCTGTCCAGTAGGTGACAGCTTGCTTCAAGTTGGTGTCTGTTGCACATCACTTGCCAGTGAGGTGCTTCTTAACACATTCACTGCCAAAGTCGACCATGGTCGATTTTAAGTACAGTAGAACCCGGATAAGAAGTCCCCACATAAGAAGTTTTCCCCTGTAAGACGTCTGATTTTTAAAGTCCCAAAATCCTATTGCTTTTAATAAGCTTCCCTCTTAATAAGTCTTCCCGCTTAAGGAGTCCCTAATCCTCTGGTCCCTTGAAAGACTTCTTAACAGGGTTCTACTGTATTTACGTTTTAAATTGCCAGCGTCGACTTTAGTCTATCTAAAGTTTACTCTGCTCTTTTGCCTTAAATAGGCCACACACACAATAAGTTCTTTCAGGAAACGTATTTTACATCTTTATTAATCCCTAGCTGACAACTAGAAAAAATATATGCATTTTATATATAATTATATTTTATAATTTATAAGATGACGCACCAGTTGTTTAACATTCAATAAATCGCTGGCAATTTAACACCGTCAGGGATTTAAATACGCAGCAGTGAAAGTGTTAAGGGGGTCCAAAGAGATGCGAATCGCTGGACTTCATACCGCCAGCTGGACTTGTGACAGGAAGGCTGTTGACCAGTGTCCTTACAGTCTGGATCTCGCACCCTGAAACTTCCATCTGTTTGGACCCCGTAAGAAGCATCTGATGTGCAACAGATGCCTACATGAAGCAAGTTGTTACCTTGTGGGTACGGACACCTGATGCAGATTTTTTTTCTGTACCAGGGTAGAAGCCTTGGTGCCGTGGTGGGTGGGGGAGCAGATATTCAAATGTCAGTTGTGACTATGTGGACGTGGTGGTGTGTACCATCTGCTACCCATGTGCCCTGTATACTTTGAAGTCAGAATAAGGTTCTGGCATCAGAGTGTTTATTACCTTATTTTTTGAAATGCCATCATGTTCTAAAGTACCTGTTTAAATTTTCCTATAAGTATTCATTAGCTCACATGCCTGTCTGCAAATTTGGACAGTTGTTACACATTATTTTAAGACAGTCGACTGTTGAATGAAGTCGAGCCATGTTGTTTGGGGACACGAACGTTTGCACAAAGCTGTCTATTGTGAAACAGCACAATTTTCATGCTGCACACTTGTAACACTCCTCAGTGACAGGCTCTGACCTCACAACAGGCTCATTGGAGACACCCAGGTGATGAAAAATAACTTGCATATTACTATTTTATTTATTTAGTTAAAAGTTATCTCTTCATGTTTAGGCCTGGTGGTTTCTGTTGGTATTGTGTACTTACCCATACAGGTCAAATACAGAAATGAAATTTATAACCTTTGTCATTCCCACCTTCCCATATGTTTGAAATCTTGTTTGCCTTTGGGGATTTTTTTTTTTTTTTTTAAAAAAAGACTGTGTGCTCACCTGAGTAGTTAGTTACATTTTATACTGTACAAAGTAGTATCTATATATTTGGCACTTTTCCTCATTGATGAGTGGCATTAAAATTTTAGAGACATTGATAAAACATGACATGTTAATTTCTGCACCCTTATCCATGAGGTTTATACACACACAGACACCAAATTATGCATTTCATGGACCCAAAATGTCAAATTGATATGTTGCAGAATAAGTCATAACAATATAAACTATACCATACAAGAATGTAATTGTGGTCATTTGTTGTTTACTTCATTTGTTCTTTAATTAGTTATTTAGTTCAGTTGTTTCACTTCAGTCTGATGAATTTGTTTCTATACATTTAATTGTGAATCTGTTTTAAGTCGCATAATGATGCACGTGCTTTTTGAAAGATTTCCATTCATACCACATCCTGTGTAGAGCTTCAGAGGTGTAACTTAAAGATTTTAATTCAGTTGAGACTGCTACTTTTGGGTGTACTTACATTTTGCACATGGCTCCTGAGACTTGCAATCTTTGGGGTTTTAGCTGTCCAAGATCGCCGAACTGTACGGAATGAGGTATGATCCCTAGGGACATGACAGGATGTTTGTCTGTACCTTCAAGTGTTTGGGTCAACTGTGTCGTGAAAAGTGCTGCAGAATGGTTTTTTTTTTTTACCCTGGATTACCTGCTGGCAACAAAAAGGTAGGATTGAAATATTTTGCTTGTAACCATAGTTGGCTGGAAATGAGTGGGATAATTTTGGCACTTGAAATACCAAAGATAACCAGAAGTCATTCAAGTTTATTGGCACGTTGATAGACACTAGCGAGTTTGGCTAATAAAGTGGCAGGTTGTAATCAAGCTAGAATCATGGACAAAATAAATAAAATAGCTTGACAGGAAGCTGTAAGAGATTAATTTAGTAGAACGTAATAACTTGCTGCAATGTAACATTTTCAAATTTACTTCACTTTTTCTTTGTTTAAACTGTACTAATTTGTAGAATGGGTAAGTAACTAGTTGTGTATAAAAGTGTACCAGGTTTATTTGGTTGGGTTAGATGTATTCTAATTATTGCAGCTTGCATTTTAGTTTGGCAATACTGGTAGTCAAACAAGTTGCTTTAACTAATTTTTGTTTATAGCAACATGATTGTAATTCCAGCTATCCTTTGTCTTTTCCGATGCCCGGGCTGCGTGTGTTTAAATTACACTTAGGATAGGATAAGATGTAGGTAGTGCTGGGAGAAAACATTCCATTGTCACGCTACCCAGAGACTTTCCTCGGACACTGCTGGGTCACTGCATTATGAGTGTTTCACACTCAGTATTCGAATTTTACACCAAATTCATTATGTGCAGCTGATAAGAGGAGTGAATCATTCTAAGACATTATAAATTCATGGACACAGGGTAAGCACTATGTATTTAAGTATCTTCTTAATGCTACTTTAAGTTCAGCCTTTTAATGCCTCAGAATTCTGTGTCCACATGGTAACCTCTTGTATATTTTGTTATTTTTAAGTGGGCCATCCCTTTGTGATGAAGATATGTAAGTACAGGAAAAACAACCATCAGTATATGAAGAATGTTGTGATTGATGGTTGTTTTTCTTGTCCGTATGAATATTTTGATGTCAGTATGGTGCATTCTTTGCTGAAAACATGAAAGTTTGGCAGTAAAATCTTTTAATCTCTTAAAAAAGACAAAAAGTGAGAATGACAAAACTGTTCAGAAGGGTAGCATCCAGAAGGTGGAAGAATGGCTTTTTTTTTTTTTTGGTCCATTTCGAGGTCTGTGTGCCAGTGGAGAAAGAGTTGGTCATGTAACATTTGTCCAAATGCCCCCACGTGTGTATTGTAGTCCTGTATCACTGCCAATTTCAGAGCATTTCTGTGTTTGGCACAGAAATTACATTTTCCTGATGGACAGTGCTTATTCATCAGCATGTTTGCATTTAGTTTGTCTTGACACACTATGGCAGTCAAGTCACCCCTCACCCTAATCATCATCTGACCGTGCTTCAATTTAATTGTCTTTTCCAATGTTCTAAGGCATTCTTTTTGATTTGGTCTGACCATGCCACAGCAGTTTGTGTGTAAATATTCCCAGCTACCGGCACCTCTGGAGATGAGTCTTCCATGTACAATTTGTGACCCACAGCAGCAAGTCCTGGTAGAGGTGTGTGATTGTCATTGAAGCAGTCACACATTTTCCATCTTTACCTAACTACACAATCATATTGTATGTATATCCCTTAAAGTGACACAACTTGTAGGTGTTCATCCCCAAAATTTTTGTTTCTTTTGTATATGCACTGTTTGAAAGTGACTAGTACCTTTAATGAGCAAATAATTTTGTGAACTCCGAAATGCTCATTGCAGCTGTAGTATGTAGCCTATGCAGCAATGAGCTTGTCAAATATAGTTTTCATTTTCCCTACTCAACGATAATTCTCATCTGTATTGTAACATTCATTTTTGTTGTCAATAAAATATAGGAACGTATATGAAAGATTCTGCCACTGCGACATGTTTCTGTGAAAGACCATAAAGAAATTGTTCCAGTGTGGACCAGTGATCTTTGCATCTGCCCGCAGATGGTGCTGGGTTTTCCACAATAATTCATAAGAACAAGTGTATTTCCTCTATATACACATCACGTAGTCTACCAACACTTGCATAATTTTCGGAGCTGGCCCGAGGTAAGTTGGTGCCCCGGGCAGGCTCATAATTTGGTGTGCCCTATAACTGATATTATGTAATTAAACTCTCAGCTTTGGACAGGGCTGACGGGACGTGCCCTAACTGCGGAGAAATTATTTCACATGTGGAAATCTGAGTTTGCTATCACGATATTTCCGATTATTCCATTGAGGTCCTAACACCCCTTATAGGTTGGCGCCCAGGACAGCTTGCTGACAGGCCCACCCCAGAGTCCGGCCCTGCTGAGTGGGGTCCCTCATTTTGTCAGAACCCACTGAAATTTGTGTACTCTGGTTACAGTTGGTCCAAAGTGCATAATGGCAGGCTATTTTTATGTCGTGTGTCTTTGTATTCAACACTATTCTTCAAGTACAGTGCCCCTATATTCTGCATTCGTCAAATACTTGAGAAGAAATGGGAATACAATGAGGCAGTGCATTGGCTGTTTGACTTCAAGAAAGCCTATGATTCAGTTAGGAGGTAGGTCTTGTATCATATTCTCATTGTGTTTGGTATCCCCATGAAACTGCTAAGGCTAATAAAATTGGGTCTAAATGAAACCTATAGCAGAGTCCAGGCAGGCAAACCTTTGTCTGCCTCATTTCCTACTAAGAATGGTTTGAAATAAGGAGATGCTTTATCGTCATTGCTTTAGAATGCCATTAGGAGGGTTCAGGCAAACCAAGAGGGCTTGAAATTAAATGGTACACGTCAGCTTCTAGTTTATGCTGATGATGTTAATACATTAATATATTGGGCGGAAGCATACATGCTATAAAGAAAAACACAGAAGCTTTAGTAGTCGCTAGTAAGGAGATTGGTCTAGAAGTAAATGCTGAGAAAACTAAGTACATGGTCATGTCTCGCAATCAGAATGCAGGACAAAATCTCAACACAAAGATAGGTAATAAATTCTTTGAAAGGGACGAATAATTCATATATTTGGGAACAACCCTAACGAATCGAAATTCCATTCAGGAAGAAATTAAGAACAGATTGAAATCGGGGAATGCTTGTTATCATTCGGTGAAGGATCTTCTGTCTTCCAGTTTGCTATTCAAAAATACAAAGATTAAAATATACAGAACTATAATTTTGCCTGTTGTTTTGTATGGGTGTGAAACTTGGTCTCTCACTCTGAGGGAGGAACATAGGTTAAGGGTGTTCGAGAATAGGGTGCTGAGGAGGATATTTGGGCCTAAGAGGGACGTGGTAACAGGGGAGTTGAGAAGACTACATAAAGAGGAACGTGATGATCTGTACCATCACCAAATGTTATTCGGATATGCTCCTAGAGCTGTAGCCTTTAGTATACCAAGTCCCGGCCCTTAACTGAGACTATAAAACGTTAGTGTAAGCGCAATCCCCTGCTATAGTATAAGGTGTCTGGAAATCACTCGTCTACCAACAACTGCACTGTTAAAATAAATTGTCACTCAATGGTACCCTACATAGTAAAGTTGATCAATGCCCTATAAGGTGTCTGTTAAAAGACCTGTGTCTCCTTGTAAGAGACAGGGTTAATGAAGTTGTGCTGAGAGAACAACATAGAGCTCAAAAATAAGCCTAAGGCTGCGGTGCTACCGGAGCTTCTGCTGACGGACCACTATGGAAGATGGGATAATGTTGAGGAGGAGGATGTCATTTATTTTTGCACATGACTTTAAATCCCCCTTCGCATGTAAGTGTTGGGAAGTAAGGAAAAGGGCCAGGTAACTGTGTTCAAGTGGGCCAGTGGCAGTGTGGAAAATTCTACATAATGTTTTCTGGGGGGGTGAAGCATCTGTGACATTGCTCGTGGTGGCATCAGTTTTTCCTCCCTTTTGGAAATACAAAAATAAGGGCACAGTAAAAAGAAACTCCATGTTAACAAAACTGAATTTCTGTTTTGAAATTTGCAGCTAGTTACACATCTCAACAATTCAAAATAAAACCAACCATTACAATAATCCTTCTTTGCTTGACAGTTCTTTTGTATAACATACGCTGACTTCTGCCAAAGCAGATCATGATAAAGTTTGACTGATTTCTTATCATTTTATTAATTATGACGCTCTTGTTCTCTGTACATGTACAACATATAATGAAAATAGGCAAAATATATAATGGCTCTCAGTTCTACTAGAATTGGACCAGAGTTTTGCAGTGCGGTTTGAGTCATCATTTCCAGTTTTGCTTTCGATCACGTGACTCAACTGTGACTTAAGAAATGTGGGTGTTATTCTTTCTGAAAAGTTTTGGCTAAAATATATTCCAGTACTGACAAGAAAGCGAAAATATCCTGGAAAATGAACAATTGCACCTACTTCATAGGGTCTTCAGTGACAAAATGAATTGGAATGGGTATGTGGATTTGCTTGGTGCATAGTACTATAGCATTTGCCACAGGGGGCTGAGTGGGGAGCAATGTAAAAAGGCAGTGGGGATAGCTGGTGTCATGCTGATATAATGGAAGTATGTAGGGGAAAATAATTCAGTTACTGTCTGGTGTAGCATATTGTATCTTTGCTTACAAAACTCACTGGGTTGTATGGATATGGTACATATACCTACCATGATGCTTATGTATGTTGCTTTTAGTTCCGAAGAGAATAGAAAATAACTGTAATGTGATTAAGAGTGGTAATTATTCCAAGAGTTGTATGTACACATGTGTTTTTATTTAACACATAGAAAGAAACATTGTTTTGGATTTTTTCGCTATTCTGAATTGCATGCTGATGCCTAGACAAAGCTGTCCAACTTCAGGTTTAACCTGACGTCTTACAACATTTTTATGCTTCCTGGACATCGGACCCTTGAAGCTGAGGCCAGTACACAGTCTCTAAACATTGTTCAAAAAAACACTAGAGACAGGACACTATATCCCAGAAGAATAGAGATATCCGTTTCATATATAAACATGGGTCAGAAGAGTGAAGGTAGTAAAACAGTTTGTTTTCTTACCGATTCATCTGCGGTCGTTTACAAGTGCCAAACAGCGTAGTAGGTGGCGCAAAGTCGCCTCTGTTTTGTCGTTGGTTGGTAGATGGCAGAATCATAAAACACACTATTTAATCCATGACACGTCCCTGCTTTACTAGATAATCTGTGGTTGCAATGCAGTTATCAGCGTAGTAGTAATCTGTGGTCTTCAGTTTCATGAACCTTCTATCGCAGGAGCAGTGGACGCCATTGTGAGGTGGAGTTGCAGAATAATTAGCAAGGTAATTACATGCTTTTATATCAACGTATTTACATTAAAACACTTGGAAACCAACCCAAGCTCTTTGAGTTTTTGACATGGAATATTACTTCGATATTTTCTGAAGTTTAGAACTTAATAACTCGTAACCTCACTTTCGTAGTAAGTAGATTTACACAGCAAATTACAAAACTTTAAAAAACGGGAAGTAAAATGCAGTAACCGTCGTTTTGCTGATTTGCTTTCCGTACGTAACGATTTGAACTCTTGATTGTGAAACCGTTGCACTATCGCTACCGAGATTTATTACGACCCTCATGAAACGTAATAACGTTTCCAGAATGTCAAGTTCTGTTAGCGTGAATTAAATTCAAGATTTCATTTATATCCTGCAGCAAAAGGCTTCGTAACAGATTAGCACTGTTTTCTCGTACAGGCTTCGCTGTTTCAGACGTTGCACCGAATTGCATTATAAGAACCGTCCTTATGTAGTCGAATGTTAATGATATCATCCCACAATTTTGAACTTTGTGACACGCCTTCCTGAATCAGTACCAATAAACAATTATAGTTACCTTAAATTTGCAAGTGTGTAACAATTTATAATTTATACAAGTGGGCAAGAAGAGAGTTGGAATGTCAGATACACTAGGTTCATAGTGACAGAAAGTGACACTGTGTGTCAGACGCAGTATACAGATAATCTTACTGCACATGCACTATGGGAAATAAGAAACTATCAGTAGCCTATTGGCATTCTTTTTTGCAAGTTATTCAGTTGCTGCTTTGACATGTTGCTAGTTTACTACTCTACTTGCCATTATAATATATTTATAATAGTGAATGCCATTGTGAGTAGTAAGTACTATCCAAAGCGCCAATAGAACACACTTATCGATTTATGTATTTCCATAACCAATTCTGTATCCTTGGAAATATCTCAGTTTCTTTGTCTCGGTAACAGCCCTGTTCCCTCTTTTGTAGCTATGATAAGCAAATATTACGTCAAACCTCCCTATATAAGTGGTATATTCATTCGAATTACTTCACCATCCACCTGAGATAGTCACCCTGAAGATGGATGTAGTACGTTCCTCCTATATATCAGAACAGTCTTACACTACACGGTGTTTAAACGCCAGAACAACCATCAAAACATTTATCCTGCTAGTCATAACAGTTTCTTAAATTTAGAGCTATTGTTACTGAATATTTTGCAGCTGTCAACTTCTCCACGCACTTCACTGCAGCAGCACCCCCCCCCCCCTCCCGCTGGTAATTGTGGCCTCCGTTCCTCTTGCGGCCAACGGTCCTCTCTTGCGGCCAACGGTCCTCTCTAGCGGCCAACGGTCCTCTCTTTTGGCCAACGGTCCTCTCTTGCGGCCAACGGTCCTCTCTCTGCGGCCAACGGTCCTCTGTTGCGGCCAACGGTCCTGTCTTGCGGCCAACGGTCCTCTATTGCGGCCAACGGTCCTCTCTTGCGGCCAACGGTCCTCTCTTGCGGCCAACGGTCCTCTCTTTCGGCCAACGGTCCTCTCTTTCGGCCAACGGTCCTCTATTGCGGCCAACGGTCCTCTCTTGCGGCCAACGGTCCTCTATTTCAATTTCAATTTATTGTAATATTCCATCAATCCAGACCAGGCTACAAAATCGCCTGTTGGATATAGAACCAGTCACAAGCCAAAACACACAAACAATAGACATTCAACAAATAAGCAACACAATAAACTAGACAGAACACAACAGAAACCAGCAAGAAATACAAAGAAGTAGTTTACATTAGAGTAAAAGTATAATTATTATTAAGCTTCTGTCCTGCTTAGACTATTCAATATACAATAAATAAGCATCATTAAATTAATCATGCATTGAATAAGCTTTGTTTTACAATATCACAATTAAAATGAGGAATACAATATCCCATTTTATTTATTGTTAAAAAACTCCTGTAATGAGTAGAAAGAATTTACTAAAAGGTACCCTTTTAATGCAGATCTAAACTGTTTCTTATTGTCTGACATGGCCTTCAAGTAGGATGGAAGATGATTAAATATCTTAATGCCCATGTAATAAGCACCCTTTTGATAGATAGATAATCTTGGTTGTGGTAAATAAAAATTATTTTTGCTTCTAGTATTTATACTATGCAACTCTGTGTTTGTTTTGAATAAATAAATATTATCAGTCACAAAGATTAATAATGAAAATATGAAATGAGAACACAACGGTAAAATGTCCAATTCCTTAAAAAGTTCTCTACAAGAGTCTCTTTTCCTGGAATTTGTAATAATTCTTATTACACTTTTTTGCAGTCTAAATATACTAACGCTATGCGAAGAATTCCCCCAAAAAATTATTCCATATGACATAATGCTATGAAAGTAAGCAAAATAAATCATCCTTAAGGATTCTAGTGTTACAAAGGGTCTAAGTGTTCTAATTGCATAGGAAGCTTTACTTAATTTTACCTTGAGACCATCAATGTGATTTTGCCAGGACAGGGAACTATCTATGGTAATACCTAAGAATTGTGTCTCTGTACTATTGACAATATATTTATTGTTATAACTGATGTGTATGGGAATTGTTAAGCTATTAGTCGTTTTAAATTGTAGGTATTGAGTTTTATTAAAATTTAATGATAACAAATTGGTGTTAAACCACATGTTTAATTGTTCAAATGAAGAAATAAGATCTTTTTTAAAGTTTACTGAATTAGGATTATTGACAATTATGCTAGTATCATCAGCAAAAAGGATCGACTGAGAAGTAATATTTACTACTTTAGGTAAGTCGTTTATGTAGAACAAAAAAAGTAGTGGTCCAAGTACTGATCCCTGTGGGACACCATGATTAATCTTACCCCAATCTGAGGTGGTATTAGCTTGTGTTAAGTTATCTTCAACAAGGACACGTTGATACCTGTTTTCAAGATATGATTTAACTAAAGTATTTGCCCTACCTACAATTCCATAAAATTCTAATTTCTTCATTAATATGTCATGATTTACACAATCGAATGCCTTTTCTAAGTCACAAAATATACCTCCGACAAATGATTTATTATTGAATGCCTGCAGAATGTCATTTAATAATTTGTACATTGCTTTTTGTGTAGAGGAATTGCTTCTAAAACCATACTGTTCCATAGATAATATATTATTATTAATTACATGTTCTGTGAGTCTTGCATGTATAACTTTTTCAATTATTTTAGAGAAGGAGGTTAATAGAGATATTGGTCTATAATTCTTTATATCTTTTTTGTCGCCCTTTTTAAATAATGGTTTTATTATACCATATTTCAAGCGTGACGGGAATTTACCTGATAAAATTGATCTATTGCAGATGTAGTTTAGAGGGGCAGCAATAAATGGAGAACTTATTTTTAGAATTTTGAGAGAAATTTCATCATAACCCGAAGAGTTTTTAGGTTTAAGGGCTTTAATAATTTTAGCAATCTCCTTTGTCGATGTACGATCAAAAACTATATTCGGAAAGGGATTCTTAAAAACTCTAAATAGGTAGTCCATACATTTATTATCTTGAATATCTTTACTATTGATGTTGGATTTTATTTTATCTGCTATTGAAAGAAAGTAGTTTTGGAAGGCATCAGCTATGTCTTGTTGATTATCTGTTAGTGTTAATGCATCATCACTGTATATTGCTTGAACAGCTTTGTTTTCATATTTTTTACCTGTTATGGATTTAACAATATTCCATGTGGTTTTCATTTTATTACTTGAATTTGTTATTATTCTATCATAATGTAGCCTTTTGGCTGCTTTTATTACATCTGATAAAATTCTACAATATAATTTGTAATGCTTTTTTAAGTTATCGTCATTATTATTTCTATGTAATAAATAGAGTTCCCTCTTGTGTTGACAAGAGATTCTTATGCCAGGTGTTATCCAGTTATTTTTTGGCTTGTTGTTTGTTATTATTTTTAATGGAAAGCTGGCATAGAAAACTCTCAAATATGTGTTAAGAAAAGAATTAAAAATAGTATCAACTTCATCATTATTAAATATCTCCTCCCATGTCTCATAACTCAAATTTATTTTAAAATTTAACAAGGATTGTTTATTTATATTTCTTATAGTTGAGATTTTATGTTTATGGAATTGCAAACCGGTATTTTTAATAATTAAAAGTTGTGCATCATGATCTGATAAACCGTTAACTATAGGATAAACTGTGTGATTCTTGTATTGTGATGGATCAATAAATATATTGTCAATTAATGATTCTGAATTATTATGACTTCTAGTTGGGAAGTCTATAATGGAAACAAGATTATAAGTCAACAAAATAGAGTCTAGTTGTTTTTTCATGTGAGTCTCTTTTAGGTAGTTTATGTTGATGTCTCCACACACAATAATTTTCACTTTAGAGTTGAATAAAGATCTTATTGCTGTATCTAAGTTATTTAAAAATTGATGGACATTACCCGATGGAGCCCTATATACCGCTATTATATAGATATTATGTGAAGATGATTGAATTTTTATTGCACACATTTCAATAATTTGTTCGAAACAAAATTTATTCATGTTAACATAGGAATAGTTTATGGAATTGTGAACAAATATACAAACACCACCCTTTCTAATGTTTTTCCTGCAGTAAATAGCTCCCATTTTATAATGTTCAACACTGGTGTTTTCTGATTCAATGGAATTCAAATGATGTTCTGTTAAGCAAATAACATGTGGCCAATCAGGATATAATGCACTTGATAATTCATTGGTTTTATTTCTCAATCCTCTGATATTCTGGTGAAAAATTCTTAATTCCTTGGTGTCTTGCTGATCTACCATAAAAGGTGCCCTATACTTGGTCATAATACATTCATTTGACTCACTTATTTTTGTATTTAAGTTTAGATTTGCCATAAAAAATCATCTGATCTATTTATGGGTACCTTTTTTTGTCTATTAGATGTTCTGGTCACATTGGATTCTTGTTCTTTTCTGTTATCACCTACATCATCATTTGGTACAACATTATTATTATCATTACAAGTGATAGAAGTCTCCCTCTCCAATGTAATAGTTTGATTGTTAGATGCATGCTCAGTTGCCAACTGACAATTGGTAAGTGCATGTGAAGGTTGGGCTATTGAAGAAACATTGACTTGTAAGTTTTTGTCATACCACCCAAGAATTATGGGTTTAATATGGACTTCTTCCAGCATTGAAAATATATGTAGTACTAATTGGTTTGATAATAGTTCTTTACCTGATTCATTTAGATGTAGCCCATGCTTGGTGAATAAAAATCTATTGTTGACAATTTCAATTATGCTAACATGGCTGAAAGTTTTAGCAAGTTTAATTAGCTTACTATTAAATGACTTGATTAACTTGTTTACATGAAAATCATCCATAATATCATGTCTGTAGGGAGTACTTATTAAGATTATATTAGTATGATTTACATTCTTGATAAAATTAGTGATATTCTTAAATGCATTTCTAGAATCATTTCTGTCAATATCATTCATTCCACTGCAAATTATTAGAAAATCATTCTTTGTAAGAGTTTCCACTTCACCTTTCGCCGTCTCCATTAAAGATCCAGTGACTGATCCTGGCTTCACAACACCACACACATCAAAACGAGCATCCAGGGAAGCAATCATCTTAGCTGCACATCCTCTCATGTGACTATCACCCATTAATAGAATTTTATGTTTACAGCACTTTAAGTATTTTGCCTTATTGTTAAGCAATTTCACTGTAGATTCTTTCAGTAAATTATGTATGTAATCCAGTTTACTGTTCGTACTATTAATTTCGTTGTCTTTCTTAGTTGAGTTAATCTGACCATTAACAATAGTTGGTATATAGTTTGAATTTTGATTATAAACTGGTTCACCTTGCACATTATGGTGGTTTGGTAGAGGTTGTTGAGCGATATTCCTTGGGTGACGAATAGCTTGTAGATTCCTGATTCTTCCATAATCCTTTTCCATGTAGTTGTTTGTAGAAAATTGAGTTGCTTTCGTAAGGTTAGGCACCGTCTTTCCCTCTTGGTAATTAGTAGTTTCTTGCACTTTATGGTGGTTTGGTGAAGGTTGTTGAGCGATGTTCCTTGGGTGGCGAATAACTGGTAGATTCCTGATTCTTCTATAATCCTTCTTTTTCACGTAGTTGTTTGTTGAAATCTGAGTTGCTTCCGTAAGGTTAGGCGCCGTCTTTCCATCTTGGTAATTAGTAGTTTCAGGAAGGTTGGTCAATACAGTATACCTGTTATCATTTTCTATGGGCTGAGTTAATTGATATTTGTTAGAATTTCTTGCCTTGATTTCTTTATACGGTCGTTTAGATGCCACGCTGGACCATTTACTGGACGGAGTAACACCACAATCAGTTTCATACTCTGAAGTAGTATTAGAAAGCTTGGACGTCTTTTCTGAAGTGATATCATTTATCTCTTTATACAAAAGTTTAATTATTAATTGAGATGAACTTAATTCCTTACGAGTTTCCTCCAATTGGCTCGCTATTTCAGCACATTTTAGGCAACTATGATCATTATTATCAACTGGATTATAAATACGTCGCAGAGAGTCTGATTTCCGTGAAACATAACAATCCGCCATCTTGTCAGTCATAGGTCCTCTCTTGCGGCCAACGGTCCTCTCTTGCGGCCAACGGTCCTCTCTTGCGGCCAACGGTCCTCTATTGCGGCCAACGGTCCTCTCTTGCGGCCAACGGTCCTCTCTTGCGGCCAACGGTCCTCTCTTGCGGCCAACGGTCCTCTCTTGCGGCCAACGGTCCTCTGCCTGTGCCTTTGCCTTGCTTTGTGCCTTGCATATGCCTTGCCTGTTCCTTTGTCTGTGACTGAAGGCTCCACCGAGATTCAGCGGGCAGCACTGTAGACGTCTTACGTACTCTCGTCACGTGTCATGCTTATGAACCTCTTCCAGTCTTTGTACTAAAGGTATGTAATATGTTACTATTGTTGTTGCCATTGCCACTATGGTGTCCCATTTTATTGGATACGACGTGTTGGACATGTGAAGTTCAATTAGCATGGGTAGGTCGTTCAGGAACATAGCTCTTTTCCCAAAAGCTGCTGAAGGTCACTTTCTTGAGCTGACAGAATATTATTTTTATTCGAGAATAATGATAGCATTATGCTAGAAAGGTTCTGTTATTATCGTATGTTGTTGGTGATATGTGAAATAGTGGATGTGCCTGTTGCTGGCATTGGGTGTGTGTGTGTGTGTGTGTGTGTGGAGTATTTGATCAACAGACAGTGTTATGTAGTGCAGCCTTTGGTTTAGCAGTGAGAGAGTCAGCATATTAAATGGAAGTTTCTTATGTTGCAGGAATTGCCAACTACACAGTCTTCAAAAATGGATGGGTAGAAGTTCCTCACCAGCAAGGACATTTTGTGTTGCTGATCTGTTTGAAACTTTGGAGGTAAACATGTGGTGGTGGCTGTTGGTAGTGAAACTCAGTGTTTAAATACAAATAATGAAGTATACCGGGTCTGGACTGTTGGTGACTGTTCAGGACATGCTGTTCTGTACGTATCTGCCGCAAATTGATAAGCGCGGTGAGTGTGGAACTTAACATAGGTGCTGGTCGCTTGGTGGATTGACACTGGCAAAGGTGATCTGCCTGTCCATGTGGCTGAGTCTGCTGTACAGGAATGTGCATTCCAAGCACCTGCATTTAGTCCGTCCTCTGAAGAGCAACTGTAGAGTGCTGGACACTCCACCGAGGGACAACATTGAAGAGGAATTCACTGCACATAATAAGAAGAGTAAACCAGCAACACATTTTACTAAGCAATTTCATGAAGTCTTTGGAGCTCTGAAGTTAGTGGTATGCAGCCTGGCAGAAGACTCAGTCATTCGGACAGCCAGCACAAGTTTGCCGGGGCTAATGACCTGTGTTTAACTGTGCACACCGTAGAACTATCAGTGCGAAGCATGCACATACAAACCAGGAACCCTCAAACATTCACCCACGTTGCAATACCGTCTTGACACCATTGAAAAATGCTTGACCTGTTTCAGCGGTAATGAATTTTAATGCATTGAGATTTGAGGGGCGTGACTTACACAGTGTAATGGTACACAGGGAGTTATGCCCTATGTTCGTGCTAGGTATTGTGTTCTATTTAATTATGTAAATTATCTCGGGCAGGCTGCACACCAGGGATTTCAAGGATGTGTCATGAACTTAGGCCTTATAAGGCAACTGACCATGGCCTGTTACTGGTGCACATTGTTATCTGAGGCTGCTGATGGGCAGGTTGTTGAATATGCAAAATGTTAGGTCATGTGTAGTTTGAAACAAGAGTACTGTATTTGGAAAGAATAACACCCCAGATTTTACATGTAAGAGTGATGTGATGTTTGTAATCTCTCTGTCTTGCTACCAAGCTTAGTTTGCATAACTGCAGTAGTTAACTATTTACCTCTGTTGAACAGGTTATCGGTCCGATGATGACGAGGCCTGAGGTGGGCCTTGAAACGTTGGTTTACTCGCCATGCAACCATCTGACGTGGCTGTTAACCCGAAAATATGTGATTGAACTCAGTCGCCATGAAAGCTTTGACGTTTAGAGGTAAATATAAGTTACTTATACTTAAGTTGTTTGCCTGCAGTACTGACCAGTTGTGGAGGCAAGACAAATCTGTTTCTTAATGCTTCCTTGAACAGGTTGTTGCTAGCCAACAAGACCAAATTGTAACATCAACCACAGTGCATTCTACACGGTCACTTTAATTGGCAGTGCTAGTATGTTCAGCTTTCCGGGACTTTCATTTCCAGTGGGTACTTTCTGTAGGAGGAACCCTCTTTTATGATTATGTTGACTGAGCTGTGATGCAAGCATTACAGATTCACCTGCAGCCTGTTGAAGATGAGTAAGAGAAAGTTCGACATTTGAGCAGGAGATGAGGCATATAGATAAAACTCCACATATTCTTGATGTAAGTGGAGCTGAGTGACAGATATTATATTTGCTGTGCATGCTTTATGCCAAAGAAAAGTGCCCCTAGACAAGGGATGTCTTAAGTTTTACCAGTAGTGGTTGACGTTACATGTTTGTACAGGCTGCATTAGTGATGACAGTGCATTCCCCATAAGAAACCAATTTGTTAGCAGTAATGGGAGTAATTATTATAATGACCATGATTATTAGTTAAGTAGCACAGCAGAATGCAACAGTTGATGATATGAAGAACAGTTCATTGAGACCTAATTGAGTGAACTGTGCAATGGTAGTGGCAGACAGGTGGTTTGGCCTTGTGATCATAATAGGTATTGCATGCCAGTTAACTGGGTAAAATTTATTTTGCTAAAGAATCGCAGGCAGTGTGGAACCCGTGGTCAAGAAGGTGACATGTGGGCCTGCAGGCCACCTGTTGGGTGCTCTGGCTGTGACTGAACATAGTGGTGTAGCTTGCTTTGTATTTGAGATGTAGCTGGTTGGAGTTATGTCATTGTCTATCCTATACTCACTTTCTGTGATGTGATGCAACTGGAGTTGGAAATATTGGCAATTGATGTTTCTAGAACTCTGATTATACGATTATTTAAATATTAAAATTGTGGTAAATTGGGAATGGTTTGCCTATTGAGGTGGGAAGGTTTCATTTAATAAATTAAGTTTTCACAGTTAATTACAGACGGAAGATTAGTTTATGCAGTGTCTGCATTATGTGTGGTTTCTGTGAGAGGATCCATAGCTTATCCTTCATGGGTGTTGAAAAATAATGTGGGTCATACGGAAAGTAAATTTGACAGATTATAGGTGTTTGTTGCGTATTTATTTATCATTTTTATGGGATCTCAAGATGTCAAGAATTATGCAATAAAGAGGTATGCTATAACCCTAAAAGTTTTAAATACATGAAAATACTGAGAAGAAAAAATAAAGGTGACGCTGTATGTAGGACACACCTTTTTTTTTTTATTTGACAAAGACAGAACAACTGTACTGAGAATTATCTGCTGTGATAGCTGTAGGTCACTGGAATGATGGGACAGATTGGCCATCTTCCACGAACATTTAATGTATATTGTTGATAGAACTCATTGTGAATCATATTATTTACCCCTGTCATTGTGTTCCTCTTGAGAACAGCTGATGTCAGTACCTCAGTGTAAAAAACATCTAGGATCCCAAATGTTGTAACCTGAAAGCAACGTTTTGTGTCTGCCCCTGCAGCCACATAAAATCAAACCATTCACGGTCTGGCAGGTGTTGATGTGGCGAGCTTTTCTGTAGTGCAGTCTTGTACTGAGTGTGTAAGAATGTCAGTAGTGTGGCATCCAGTAATATCTCTGTAAAAAAAAATATTGGTATTAAAGCAGTTGTCCCATTAACTTCTCAAGACTTTTGACGATGGTATGTGTTCATAGGGGTGACTGAAATTTTGGACAGTTGTACATTATTACGTACGTAGGTACGTCACATACTTTGCTTTTGTCTGCAGGTGACCTCTTACATTTTGAGTAAACATGCTCGGTCTTGACACAGTTCAGTATCCAGGGACTGAGACTAGCTCTTTCTAAGTGGAGTCTGTACTAAAGGTATGTTTAACCCTTAGTCTGCTAATGTGTACTTTTGGTGAGCGGTTGGTGTTGCTGACCTCTGCTAACGTGTACTTTTAGGCGAGCTTGATTTGGCAGCATTGAGAATGCGTTCTTTGTCTCTGTCTACACAATATGGCAACCCTGAAGCAGTCTGCAATACTTTCGTTGTTGTATCTTTGTGTAAACACTTAGCTAGCTCCAAACAGGCCCTTAATTGGCCATAAATACATAAGTGTCATAAGTGCTAAAAATGGACTGCACAGTTTGGTTATTCTTGCATTTTCAAATGGAATGTTGGTCATGAAACCATTTGGGTTCCTGAAGCAGCTGAGTAGAGGCTGTAAGGAGAAGGGGAAGGAAAAATTTTGCTTGACTAAGTTGCAGATAATCGTGCCAACACAGTTGAGTGTTTGCTCTTGATCGAGTTGCTTGTGTTTGTATAAGGATATTTACAGCATTTTAAGGCATTCTGAGCAATGTCTGTTTCCTTCCCTACAAAGTTGCATTTATTATATAAATGTATCCTGATTAGTTTTGGAAATATTAAGGTTTTTGTAAAGCATGAGCAAAATTTAAATATCTAGGCAGAGATTCGATGACCTGGGACTTACAGCTGGGATTTAACTCGGCATTTAAAAGGTTAAAAGTACCACTGGCCTGTCCTGTCCTGTCCTGTGTCATTTGATAAGCTGTGTGTCATCCATGGGGGTTTAATGGCACCTTTGGAGGTAACTTAACAATGACAATTGCTTAGTGTTCTCCCAGAGTGCAAGGAATATTTACTGGGGTGTTCCTGAAATGACTTGGAATTTGTTGCACTGTAAGTGATTACCAGATATTTATGTTATGTACCGTTACAGAAATCTTTGTATGCTGTATGTTTTCACCAGAAATTGAGATGCTCTTGTCAGCGAATATAATTTTTCCTCTCATAAGTAATTTATTTTTGGACAAATTAGTCTTATTTTGATGATGAAAATTAAGGATTTGAGAGTTGAAAGTCATTCTTTGTTGACAGGAGTTGGACATCATTAAAAAAGTCGCTGTGCCCATTGCTGAAGATGCTTGCAGGGTTGCAGGAGAATTGATATGGCGACACATTTATTATCAGCACCATCTTCGTCAGTACATGAGTACCATCAATATAATCACCACCACCACCAGCAGCAAGAGCAATGCCAGCAATTAGCAGAAATTTCCAGCGGGTTTCAGCAATTGTCTGCAAAAAAAATCACTTATTTTTGTTATACAAATGAACATACTACTACTAGTAATTTGAACAAGACATTTATGAGCATGTAATTAATATGTGGCCTGTGGCAGATGATTTGGCTGTTAGAGAAGGTATTTGTCATTTGTTTCCATATATCTGGTAGGGCTGTGGCCCTGAAGAAGGTGTGAGATTTCTAGCATTACCTGTTCATGTGGAATCTTGTTATATATTATTTGTGAGATGTGGAACATAGGCCTCTTTTGAGGGAACCGCCACACTAAAAAAGGGTAACGCGCCGAGCCAACTACAACCTCAAAAGAGCTCTTGTGGTGTGGAAACGTTGGCACACATTTACAAGATTCAAGT